>JAKUCV010007649.1:0-44080 GCA_028386065.3 Turnera subulata
TTGTTATGGCAGTATCCTTGTGATGTGTTTGTTTGTGCTTGTTGTTGTGATAGTTGTGTTTGTTGTGAAAGTGTTATGGTTGAATATATCACTGTTTATCTTTCGTCGGTGAGCGTTTCGGACTCACCCCTCGCCTGCGGGGTTTCATCCCGTAGGATGAGATGTTGTGGTACAGGCTTGGTGCATTCCAGACAGGCTGTGACGTTTCCCTTGGACGGGCTTGGATCCATTGTTTGCATGTGTCGCATACAGTGTCAATTATTTAAAGTCTTCCGCTGTGCATGTTTTTATTATTGCTGGGCCATTGGGCCAGTTTTGATATGTTATTGTCGGGCCATTGGGCCGGTTGAGATTTCATTGTTGATTTTATTATGGGCTGTCGAGCCCGAGTTATTGTGGTTCACACTGTATGCTTGGGTTTATTTGGTTGGGTTGTCACAGTTCCGGCACGTGTTTACTGTGTACGGTAAATACGGGTCGGGGCGTCTCATTTATCCTCGAGGTAACGGACCAGAAATAAAGGTAAGAGGGTATATCGGATATTTTCTGGTCCAGACAGTGCACAGTATAACTGCACAGTGAAGATGCTTTACCTGTGCAGCTCGTGATTTGTTTTTCCTGTGCGCTTGTGAAATCTTGTCTGTGATACCCTGCTTTTTCTCTCCATGCCTCGTGTCCCTGCACGCCATCACCTGCATCTTCCTCTACCATGCTTCACCTGCAAAAAAAAAAGAGAACACCATCTCCTGCAAAACTATCTACTGTCCAATACCCAGTGTAACCATCTACTGCAAAAACAACAACACTCACAAAACCTGCAAAAGAAAGAAATAATAAAAAAAAGAAAACAATAACCACACACCACATAACTCTCGCCGCCGGCCACCACCAACAACCACAGAAGCCACCGCCACCACCACCATCTCTTCTTCCTCTCCACGCCGACTCCGCCAACGACGTCCTCGCCTCGCTACACCGCCATCGGAGACCACCTGCAATCGCGCCGCCTTCCTTCCTCCTCGCGTCGCGTTCCTCGCCGCCATCAGCCTCGTCAGCCTGATCTGTTTGCGCCGCCGACGGCAAGAACCCGACGGCCAATTCGCTTGGATCCGTCGCCGCTGCTTCCTCCCTCGTCGACGACAGCTTGCAGCCACGACCAGCAGCCGAGCGCCTTCTGCCGCCACCTGCTCGCTACCGCGCCGTCTCGCACCATCGCCTCAGCCTTGCCGCGCCTCCTTCGCCGATTCGCCGCCGCTGCTGCCTTCGACCCGTAAAGGGCCGGGTTAAGGTAAGCAACCCGACCCTCAAACGGGTCAAGTTTAGGGTTAGCTTGGGTGCTTGGGCCGGGTTGATGGTCTGGGCCTGGGACTTGAGCCTGGGCCGGTTGGTTGCCTCTTTGGACCAAACTCCTGGGCTAATCAAGGTTCAATAACAAGTATAAAGGTCCAGTCCGAAAATTAAAAAAAAAAGAGAGAATAAATGTATATATATATATAATTCTGGAAATATAAAAATATATATATTACGAATTGTAATTTTTCTGGAAAATATAAAAAATGTGGTATATGGTTATATTTTGTAGAAATAAAAGAAGTAACTACTTGGTATAATATTTTCAAGAAATCAAGGTAATTATAACATGATTATGGTAAATGCCTTTAAGGATATATATAGTGAGAATGCTTTACCAGAAAAATATATATATGATATACCTAAGTAATATTTCTGGAAAAAGATTATTATGTTGATAATATAATTGTTTGGGGATGTATTATATCTTTAGAAAATAAATATGCATACCTATATTTATTTTCAGAAAATATGTTTATATGATTATATTTTCTGGAAAAAGAGTACATATAGTGTAAGCTTACCTTAATATATGTATTCGATAAATAATAATTTTCTGGATATATATATTTATATTAATATTTAAATTTAATTTATGTTGCTAGAAAAAAATAAGGGAATATGACATAATTTTGAGAATTTAGGTTAAATGACATAATTTATTATATGAAAGTATTTTCTGATATATAATTTGGTAAGTATTTATTATGGTAATACTTTACCATATGGAAAAGAATATATGATATGGTAAACAATAATTTTTATGGAAATATTTTGGAAAGGGTATTAACAAAGTATGTACCGGCAAAATAACCGGGTATAAGTATAGTAAAGTATTTTGACACATGAATAGTAAATGGTGAATGATGATGATAATGGGGTTTCACCGGGACGTAAACGAACCAGTTTAAGTTTTATTTTTACGGTATAGCATCATTTGCATTTATGTGAGTATATGCTATTATTTGCTATATAGGAGCTGATAACGAACAGTATCTCGAGGAACCAGAGCCGGGACAATTTGAGGACTTTCAGGAGTAGGGAAATCAGCTAAGGTGAGGATGGATAACCCTTGATATGTCGCATATAATACTGTGTTTGTTTCTCTGATAATTGTTGTTTGATTGAACTGCTGAGCCAATTGAGTTTGATTGTGATGTTATTGTTGTTGCTGTTGAATAATTGATTGTGGATAAACTGATATGATGAGATAATTGGATAATTGGAAGTTGTGTTGGCGACTGTATTGTCACTTGGAAAGTAGTGGTACGACTAGATGGTTAGAGACTGTTTTGTGGTGGCTATGATCCGGGTTACTTGTGATAAGCATGTCTATGCTTGGGATGTCTATCCCGTGATTATATTTTTGGGATGTCTATCCCTGGGATCTATTTTTGGGATGTCGATCCCTGGGCTCTCTTGGATTGATCTAGCACCCAAAACATGTTAATAACCAGGTACGACCCTAGCTTGTCCAGTGACAGGGCCCCGAAAGATAAAATTGGTAATAACAAATATTCTTTTGGTCTTGGCTCAGTTGTGTTCTGGATGTTTCTCTGTTTTGTCTTTACTTGTACTTACTTCGAAAGTATTGTGTTTGCCTGCATATTACTGTTTATCCTTCGTCGGTGAGCACTTCGGACTCACCCCTCGCCTGCGGGGTTTCATCCCGTAGGATGAGTTGCTCGTAGTACAGGTACGTGGTTCGGCTAGCTGCTGTTTCTACTCCACCAGACCCCGGATCCATACCTCCGCTGCATCTCATTATAAGTCTTCCGCTGCTTGTTTTTCTATTGTGTTGTTGCTGTTGAGGATATTTTCTGCTGCTGTTGTTATTGTATTATATTTTGTTGTTGTATCCTATATCCTCTGTTGTTGGTTGGATTGGAATGTATTGATTATAATAATGGTCCCCGGGATCGGGTAACAGATGCTGTACTTGAGTTTGACTGTATTTTACCTTGTAACATATGTACTGTCTGCTACTGTAATAAGAACAGTTCTGGCACGTGTTTACCCTGTACGGTAAATACGGGTCGGGGCGCTTCATCATGGGTATGAAGAACTGTGGTTCTGAAACTATTTGTTAATTTTTAGACAGCTATTTTATGATCTAAGTACAAATTTTGTTTTTCTTTTGTCTTCTGAGGTCAATTGAATCTTTTACTTCTATCTAATTAATGACTACTATGGGCAAACAAGCTTGAACACTTAGAATATTCTTGGTATAAAACAGAAAGTGGGGGTAGCAATCTTTATTGATATTGTGTTATTTGTATACATGAGTATGATTGAATACAAAGTGGAGAAATCAGGAGAGAGGGAGAGCCGAGAGAGACAGAGTGTCGGCTGGAGAATGGGAAAAAACCTCAAAATATCTGGTTTTATGTGTATTTATTTAGAGTCAAACCAGCCACGTGTCACGCTCTGATTGGCCACCCTCAGATTTCCTTTGGATAAACTGGTAGATAATGTCTCTTGGGCCTCTAGGTAACGGGCCTTGTCCACGGTCCTGGGTCTCGCCCGCAGGTCCTGGTCCCTGGTCCGTAGGTCCTAGGTTGCTTGAAGGTCCTGGGTTGCCTGAAGGTCCGCATCCTTGACCCGTGGGACCTTCCGTTGCATATAGGACCTGATCCCGAACCTTAATCACGGTCTTGGGCCTCTCTCGTCATCGGGCCTGCTCATAGATTTAGGCCCACCTATATCAATTCTGATAATGTACAATTGTTACCATAGTATAAAACCAACGAATTTGGTGGATCTCATGCTATAGTAAAATGGATTATCTTTAATTTATAGGCGAACCTATATTAAAATACTATACAAACGAGGTTGGCTTAGTTAGTACTAAATTCAACTTTATCATGTTCTACTCATGCAAAATATGATAGAATCTTTGTCATATCCAAACTAATATATCGTATATTTAATGTTTTTCTCAATTTATTCGTAACTTTTTATTGGTTTAAAATATTAGAGTTTAGGCAAGTTATATGGTGCTCATTGCATACCAAGAGGCATACAATAGTCTTAAAATGAGAAAAAAAAATATTTCCATAAGAATGAAAAAGAAAACTCTTGTTTGGTTTGGTTATGTTGTACCGAGTAGAGGTATGACACTTAGTACAACTTGAGTAATATATATTTTTTTTTCATTAAGCTTATTATAAATATTTTAAATCTTATTTTATGGTGATGATTAGGATGAAAGAGTTTAATTTTATTTTATAGTGATGATTAGGAGGAGAGAGGAGATTGCAAAGTTGATAAATANATATTTAATGTTTTTCTCAATTTATTCGTAACTTTTTATTGGTTTAAAATATTAGAGTTTAGGCAAGTTATATGGTGCTCATTGCATACCAAGAGGCATACAATAGTCTTAAAATGAGAAAAAAAAATATTTCCATAAGAATGAAAAAGAAAACTCTTGTTTGGTTTGGTTATGTTGTACCGAGTAGAGGTATGACACTTAGTACAACTTGAGTAATATATATTTTTTTTTCATTAAGCTTATTATAAATATTTTAAATCTTATTTTATGGTGATGATTAGGATGAAAGAGTTTAATTTTATTTTATAGTGATGATTAGGAGGAGAGAGGAGATTGCAAAGTTGATAAATATCTTAGGATATAATGACATTGCAAGTGAGGAGGTCCACGTCTTCACTGAACATAGGTGGATGTCGCAAAAAAAACTTAAGTGCTTGGAGCTTAAATTTGTTTAGGATTTCTCGGAAGCTTAGTAAGGTACGAAGTGGTGATGGATAAGGCACCTACAAAGCCACGACAATAGTAATTTGTCTATGGCAACGTAATTTATGATTGAGCTTCAACTCCCTTATAATCCATTGCTATGGCGGCACCGGGACCATGATTATGCCAACTTTACAAGTCTCGAATATTCTTAATGCACTGAGTAACATAAAAGAATGCCTACACATTTCAGGATTAAACCCTCCATTATCTAGTATATAGATCCATATATTTATGTCTCTGAAGGCTTTTGGGTGAAGGATCTACCTACTTTACACTCGTTGTCGGTTTCTATCTTATATTTCTGTGTAATTTATATTTCCTATGCTTATTCTTGCTATTTTTGTGTCTAGATTGATATTAGCAGGATATATTAGGGTCCTTTTTAATATACTCCTTCATTATGTCGTTTTTAATTATACGAGTCGATCAATTTTATAATTGTTAGAAAACAAATGTCCATGTTTCTTGTCGGATGCAAAGCAAATCTTCTTCATACAGTGATTCCCACTTTCAAAAAGAAAGTAGTAGAAATGAGAAAACCTAATTCCAAAAATCGAAACCCGAGCGCGAAACATTCGCGCCACAACTAAAAGTCACTTTTTTTTTTTTCGCCCTTCAAAACCCAACATAGCATTAAACCCCTCCACTATCCCTATCCCTTATAACCCAATCATCCACTTTCCCTTTCCTACAATCCCATCAATGGCGCCCCCCGCAACAGCGTTCCCCATCGACGCCTAACATGTACTACTTTCTTCCTCCATCTAACTTTATAATCTTTTTTCTTTCTCTTTTCAATTTCATTATATGCTTGTTTTTTTATGCTCTAAATCATTACTCTAATCCCTAATTAGTTGCTTAAAAACTTTAATTTAAATTCTGTTGCCTCTCTCTCAATCGCGCAGGCTACATGCTTCTTTACCCTTTTCACTTACTAAAGCTGTGTGAGTATAATTCTCACCCGTTCTGTTCTCCCTTTCTTTTCATACATTTTTTTTTTGTTGTTTTTCTTAAATTAACGTTGTGGGTTTTTAAAACTTTAATAGGAAGTTTGGTGCTTTGGCTGCAAAGAGGCAGTTGAATTTTGGGCTGAATATTAGCCAGAAGAAGTGTTTTATCAGGTCAGTTAGAATGGAAGGTGGAAATGAGTCAAGGGGTGCTTTGATAGTCCTTGAAGGCTTGGATCGTAGTGGAAAGACTTCTCAATCAAGTAGATTGCTCTCTTCCTTGGAGGGTTTAGGCTATTCTGCGGAATTGTGGAGGTTTCCGGATCGAACTACGAGTGTTGGGCAGATGATATCCGCTTACCTCTCGAATGAGTCACAGCTGGATGACCGCACCATTCATCTCTTATTCAGTGCCAATAGATGGGAGAAGAGGTACTGTTTGTCTTTGTTTTTCTCTATCTTAGGCTGCCTTTTCTGTGTTATTGTTTTGTCTGGTCTTGTTACAGCTTGAGACCCATTGCTCCCTTGTCTGTGGATGTATTAACTTAACTGCAGATGACTAGTGCATGTGTGATTCTCTGCATTCAGTGTTGTGTTTGAGTGCTTACCCGCAGAATAAACCTCTTTATGCATGAGAAAGAATAGAAGAGTATGTGTCGAAGAGAGGTGTGGTGGAAATCATTAGATAATTGAGGTTACATGGATAGATTATGTGAATCAATGAGTCAAACTTGTGTACTTTCTCTTTTTGATGTCTCATGTTCTTTTGTTAATAAAGAAAGGTGAGAGCAATTTTTGGCTATTGGAATGCCTAAAATGCTTACTTCTATTGTCGAGTGACTTTACAGATCATTGATGGAATCTAAATTGAAGAGTGGAACCACTCTCATTGTTGACCGGTATTCTTATTCTGGAGTGGCTTTCTCATCTGCCAAAGGACTTGATGTTGAATGGTGCAAGGTGATGCATTCTTCAGAATATGTTCAAGTGATGCTTTATTAAATTATTTAGAGTGAGTTAAGATGAGGCCTTTTGTTTTCCAGGCACCTGAGATCGGCTTGCTTGCTCCAGATCTTGTTCTGTATTTGGACATACCTCCAGAAGTAAGTTGTTCGTACTGCAGTGTATTATGTCAACTTTGAAGAAGGGAAATGTGTGTTCTCCTAAGTTTTAATTTACATTGTTCAGGGCAATGTTCATCTTACCTCTACACTGCATGAGATTTCAATTCTTATGGCCAGTAGTCTTTTACCATTCCATACATACTGGTTGGTCTAGTCTAACATGGTGACTATTCTATAAGCATTGTCATCAATCATGTTGCGGAGACTACTCTTGCTTGCATATACATACATGTCTGAAGGTCTTTAGGGTAAGTTGAACGTGAGGGGTAATGGAATGCAGAAATGATACTGAGATTGATGGGTGTTGGGGGGAAAATGGACCTTACTATCAGAGTACAAAAACTAGTTTACAATTTCCTCTTTTATTTTGAATCTGAAATGGGAATTTTGTTTTCTAGCTGATTTGCTGATTGCATTTGGTTGAATGTTGTTGGTGGATTAGTTATGTTGTCTAAATAGCTCCTAAGATTATGAACATATATTTCATCAGAAAGCTGCGGAACGAGGAGGTTACGGTGGGGAAAGATATGAGCGGCTTGAGTTTCAGAGAAAAGTTGCACAGTGCTATCATGCCCTTCGTGATCCCTCCTGGAAGGTATGTTGTTTTATTGCCTGCATACAGACACTGCATAGTTGCCTTCAATTAGTGATTCCATCCGTCTCCTGCTAATAGATGGCTTGAGTTGAACATTTCTTTACCTTGTAGTTCCTTCTATTCTGTAGTTCCTATTGTTCCTTCAGAAAACTATAAAAAACAAACTAAGCCCTCCAGCTACTGGATGATTTAGTGAAGGAAATTCTATGTACAACTGTTTTTTTTTTCGCTTTCTATTGCTCCAGTTGCTTGTATTGGTGGAGCCAATATTGTGATTGTTTCGAGCAATAAATATATTTACTGATCTGAGTGCAGGACGTAAATGCTTGCCAGCCCATAGAAGATATTGAGAGACAGCTTAGGGAGATTGCATTGGATCATGTCACGGCATGCAAAATTGGAAGACCCCTTTCAAACCTCTGGTTATCTTAGTTTCTCTTTGAAATTTGCCCTTTGGCAAAGTTGTTGTAAAATTGGAAAAACCCCTTCCAATCCTCTGGTTATCTTAGTTGCTCTTTGGCAAAGTCGTTGTCTGTTCTTGTAACCATCGTTTTCCAGTTCAAAGGGTGTGTAACATATGGCTTCTCTAAATATTTGGAGTGTTCCCGGAAGATCTCTTGATTTTCTTGATCGCATCAGTATATGTGAGAACTCCATATTGTGAAGGGAGTATTACTTTCTGGCCTGGGTTTTTAGATGGACTGAAAGTCTAGGCCTAAGTACCATGTTGTTGGACATTTTTTGTTCACCCGTAGCCCTAGGCCAATTCGCGATTTTGCTTGCCAAATATGGTCAAGTCCATGCTTGATTTGGACTGGTGCCGTGTTCCAAACACGGTATTAATGTTCTTGCGTCATCTTGCAAAAACTCGTTGATGGCCCCATCCTCACTAGTCTCTTTTTTTGGTTCGTCAAAGTGGTATTGCTTTTCTACATTGCTTCTGCCTCCGGAAACTAAAATTTTGAGGATATATATTGCATTGCACAACCGATTGCCAAGTCGTGGTTAGACTGGAATTCCTGGTTCCTAACTGTTTCTCTGTTGTGGTGTTACTGTTAGTGATATCATACGAGCATGTTAATGGCATCATAGAAGCCAGGATGTCTATAAGGCTTTATTCGAGGCTGATTTATGGTGACTGAGCAGGCTCTGTACATGAAAAAAAAACACTGCATTCCTACCCATGGGTCAGGGAAATGGCACATTGCATTTGTAAGTAGCACCTCTGGTGAGGAAGCATGACTAGATAATTGGCCAGTGTTGGACATAATTTTCGATGGCTTTTTTTATGTTTTGCACTTAAAAGTTCATCATTTGAACAAATAGTCTTCGTCAAACCGCAGTTCATCTCATCATGTGATATTCCTAAAGTAAAAGATACAAATTGTAGTACTTGGAGGCTGAATTCTGTGCTAAACAGCATAGGTAGTAGCATTTATGTAGGTGGTGACTAGAAAGGTGTAGTACCCATCAGGAGCTGGTGAGGGGAGCCTACAGGAGGTGTGTAGTCACGAGATCTCTGTCTAAGAAGCAACATAACATAATTGGATAACAAGAAAAGGCTGGCTGCTAGTGCCAGGTGCCTATGGCATTATAGCAGTGAGAATAATGCTTGACGAAGGAAGGTTTTTTGGGTGCTAGAGCTGGGGCATACGAAGCTGTTGAAGTGTGAAATCTAATCATTTCCACTTATGCATTTTCATAAAACTGAATGCAAAAGGTAAGGTAATATGCAGTAAAGTTTGCTGCCCAGTCCTGTATGTCGGACCAAAACTGATGAAATCAAAAGAGAGAAGAAACAACCAACTTGGCCCATTTCTGGCAAGAGGCATCCCATCTGTCTCACATTTCTCTAATTCTTTTCAATGTTAGCCCTACCTCACCTCTGAGTGGCCTGAAATAGCCAGCTGATGCATTAATTGGCATGTGCTGTCTGCTATATTCGCACCACGATGTTCCTCTAGAAGCCTTATCCATATTTCAATTCAAATGGACATAAGTTCACCAATCAAAACATGTGTATCTCATGAGTTTCTGGTGTTGTGAAATCGGATGACTTACGTGGTGGTAATAAAGAAAAAAAACAGTAAGTTTTGGAATCAGCAAATAGTTAACAGAAGCAAGGAGCACAGTAATTTTTCCTTTCAGATACATCAATGACTTCTAAAAAACAGTCTCTACCTCCAAAAAAATTCAGATAAAACAGATCAAAGTTAACTAAGAGAAAATTTCTCAAAAAAAAAAAAAAAGTTGATTAAGAGAAAGCAAAACAGTTCATCACTAGTTGTCCATGCATTTGTCATTACATTCAATTAGTTCTCAGGATAAATAGACAAATCTGATAGACCTACCAGTATCCTGCTTGAACAACTTGTGCAGTCCACTTGACATTGAAACAGATGTTACCTTGTAAACTCTCCAAAGTCTGTTGAAATAGAGGCCTCGGTTTACGGCTTGCTTAAGCATATAATTAGTCATCACTAGCTTTCTTGTCATTCTTTTCAGGATGGAAGATGATGCTTACTTATAGTTAAACTAAGTTTGATATAACCCAGAAATGTGGGAGGCAAAGAGAGGAGCATCATCAAAAGCAAAGCAGAAAAACAGGAAGAAAAATATACTGTAGCTAAGAGATCTGCCTCTTCATAGAACAAAAGCTGGAGACAGAAGCTTGGTTCCATTTCTCCGGTGAGACCAAGATTACCAAAGGCTTCTGCCCTTGAGAAACAACTTCAACAACATTGCAATATATACACTTTTAACAGACTTATTACATGATCAAGTCTCATCACTTGGCTTTGTTCAAAGAAAAGTGTCACTAGTTGTCAGTTCTCTGTGATTGTCCACAGGTCACGGTCTCCCCCTTTCTCCCACATATGGAAAACCTTGTTGCATAAATCCAAACTAGTCAGCGAAAATAGCAGATAATGGAAATTACATCTTAAATGAATAAATAAAGATGAAAACTTCGACAAAAACAAGAAAAGGAAGTATGCAAATAACACTCAGAAGAAACTAAAAGACTTGTCAAGAATTTGTACTGAAACATTTCATTCATAAACTAAAGTCTATACTCTGAACTGTGGCCTATTCAAATCCCCACACCTCATTGAATTAGAAAGCACTTAACACTGCTTATACTAATAAGTTTCGTTATCCATGAAAGTAAAGCTGCTTTGCCAACAAGAGGATAGCCGGCGTATATGGTCCAATATCTGTTCGTGGTGGGGGTGTAGATTGGTGTATGCCTTCCTCCTTAGAAGAATTCTTATTACAATGGGCCTTTGTGTCCCCGGTTTGCTGCAGCAGATCTTTTTGGCTTCTAATAGCCTATTCTGTCTTATGGTCAATATGGTTGGAAAGAAATAGGAGGATCTTCAAAGGGGTTGTCACTGATGGCGACAGGGTGGTTGATTTGGCGTTGGTAAATGCTACATTATGGATGAAATCACTTTGTGGCGATTTTCCTTTCAGTGTTGCATGTGTTTTGTCAAATGCAGAATTTGTTAGAAGTTGGAAGGCCCCTCGCAGGAACTTCAATTTACTTGCCCATCGCAGCAGCTGCTAATTTTCAGAGTTTCCAGGTCACGGTTTATTTTGCTTATAGGACGCATATGTGTTGTTGTAATTACTTAGCTCCTAGTTTTGAGATACAGCTGCTGGTGTATTAAACACTTGAGTGTAAAGTAGCTATGTGTGAGCTAATGTAGCCCTGACTCTCTGATTGCATTTTCTGTATATATTGAGTCATGAAATAAAATATCGTTTAGCATCAAAAAAAAAAAGAGGATAGCCGATAGCAAACTATGTTTAGTGCGTAATTGCTACGGGTTTGAGATTCTTTTGGTATACTTAAATCATTCTATTATCTTGCGAATTAAAAACAGGCAATTTAGCATCAAAAAAAAAAGAAGGCAATTATGCATGTTTATTCTTGATAGAAAGTGTTGCCAGATAAGTTTAGTCACGGACGTGTTCATTCTCGGTCTTATCCAGTTGTAAGAAGTTAGGTGTATTAAAATTGTCTTTGTGGAAGCACTTTTCCATATTTAATTTCTTCTAATATCTTCATTGTCTTGTACGATATGAACAGAGCTGAATGCTGATTGTTTCAAACACGAAAGCATTATACAAGTACTGTTAAATAGTTGGAATTCAGGATCACTTTTAATGAGTTGAATAATATGCACAGCTAGGTCGAATTCTTGTGGCCCAGCAGTTTAAACTACGGGGACCAATCTATCTGGCCTAACAGTTTGAAATTCAATTTTTTTGGTAGCTTATTATTTGATATATATATATATAGTTTTTGCTAAAATGTTAATTATCATCTCAGTACGAATTCCTGAAGAATAAGTCGTTTAGTCTAAAGCCAACATGAAAGTAGACTGAAATTGAATGTGCCAACATTTTCAACACCATAAATAATTAGATTAATCTAGAATAAATTGTATAGTCAGGCGGGATTCTCCAAATCTAAAACCACCTCAAGCTTCAAATTATTTAGTGGGCTACAGTTTGATCCATATTCATGCAAAGTACTTGTATGAATAGGCTCTCCCACTTACTTTGCATGTGAGGCTTGAATCATTGCCTTATTCATGCAAGTACCAGTCATGGCAGTGCAGAAAGAAGAAAGAATCCTAGAAAATAGTTAATTCTCTTCGTACTAATTAGTACAACACCTCATATATCTATAATATATAAACTTTACGTACTAATATTCCTTTTCATAGTAAGGCTAATCCTCTCTATTCCATACATCTTCTTAGGAAGTCAAGTATTCACCAAGAAGAATGGATTTTGAAATTTGAATTTTCATTCTAATGGAAATGTTAGTAGACTTTAACTAATTAAGCCTATTCTCATTTGTCAATAATTAAAAATTATAAAAAATAGAAATCTTTGAAAATGACAAAAAGATATTTGATGGAATATTAATCACAACTAAAAGCTAATAAGGTAAATTTTCATCCGTTTCCAGCATTTGGTGCTTTTCGGTTTTTAGTACACATTTAGGTAGTAAATATTTTTTTAGGAAAGTCATTCTAGTAGCTGTGAGTCAAGTGACTACTAGATAGTGTATTGCACAGAGATGTTAAAGTGTAGAATTTTATGTGGATATATACATAATCCTCCACAGAATCTTCTATAGATCTCCAATCCAGTGGAGAGCTCTACCTTATTCTTTAGTGACGTAGCTGCTAAATGCTGTTATTGATGTATTATCATACTTTGGAAGATATAAACTATTATATTTCAATTCACACTCTTTACTTAGTCTAGGCCAACCTGGAACATGTATATTATGCTATCTAAAAATGCATGCAACTTAAATTTGTTTCATCACTAACCACTTAATTTTGTGCCCCAATTATTCCATATTATGTTTGGTGACATCTGAATTTCTTCTTTTTTTGATACTAAAATCTGAATTTCCTCTTTTAAAATGGACTGTCACTTTTCCATCCCACACCTATAGATTCATTTGCAAATTGATTATATAAGCCACTCATACTGTTTTTGTTGTCTCACTACATATGTAAATTATTTTTATGTTGAAACTATATAGTAGTACGTAGTTTTTACAAAGATTTTTCCATTCATTTTTAGTCTATGAGATCTTAGATTATTTGATTCTTGCGCCTATTCTGATAATTGATCAAGATTTATTTCATTGGCCATTTAGGTAGTATACAACTATTTTCCACATTTGACACGCTTATGTTAGTTTCTAACCGTAATTTATATTTATCTTGTTAGTTAAATTAAATAATTGTCTTAGTATCTCCTCTCTCTGTTTCCTCAATAAAAAAAGTTACCCAAAAAGTTTTGTTTATGAATTAGTTATAGATGTGAATAGACTGTTATTCACACCTTAGCCCACATCAGCTTCTGCTGGTAGGGTCACTTTCATATGATCCAAGCTTGTTGCTACCCGTATCTAGACTCATTATGTATATATATATTTTCGATAAAATTTTGTATGTTTAAAAACAGGACATCTGTAATCTATCTCCTCTAGAGCACTCTGTATATGTATATCTTCATATGTCCTGCTAGTTCTTATCTCCCTATATAGTCATCTTATTCTCCACAATAGAAGGATTCGATTCGAGTCCGAGGAATGTAGATAGACTTTTTAGCCTTCTTATATTCCATGTTGCGTGCCATATATATGCACATAATGCAAGATATTTATATATAGGAATGTATGAGTCTACGGTTGATTAGAAACCAACCAACTGATCTCTACTCACCCGATTAAAGGAGGAGAAAACACCGGGTGAATATTACATCAAATGAGTGGCGGGGTTATGACTAGTAATGGTATTACCCGACTAGAAAAATCTAGCAATGGTGTTATGTTATATATAGCTTAATTTCTTAATTGGGTCTATATACATAATTATATACATAGACGACGTACTTGTGGCAAGATAGATTTCATATATTTTATGCTATTCTTTTTCCTCAATTGGATAGCCTTGTATGTAGCATTACTAGTAGGCCACCTGTCCATGCTCTTGTGATTGGAAGTTCCTTATCTTCCTCTCGTTTTCAAATCTTCTCTTTCCTAAAGCACAGACCAATCCTATTCCTACCTAGGTAGCAGCAGCAGCAGCTACTACTTTCCACGTTGGATATAGAGATGGCCAATGCCATCCCTTGTTTTTCTTTTTGGTTTCTTTTTGTTTTTGAACTGTCTAGCTAGCTAGCTAGTTAGCTTATAAGTAAGAAAGAAATTAGATACCACCACCCCTGTAGCCCCCATGTCTTTGTGTGGAATCTAAACCAAACAAAGAAGCATGTAATGCTGTGTCAAGACAGGAATGGCTATGAGTTTAAAACCCTGCTCGATTTCCGTGTCAAACTTGGAAACAAAACAATCTTTAAACTAAAATTGGTCCAGGTTACCTGAATTATTGCTTCTGGTGATTCATTCTTTTAGCAGGGCAGTAGTCTTCTTAACGACCCAAGCTGAGTGCAGCCTCAACGTCCAATCTCCATGCAAACCCACCAAAATCCATCCTCCATACATCACAGGGTACCATATTCAAGCATCTAACCTGCTGCCAAGTGTACTTCAGCCTGACCCAGCAAGTAAACGCAGAGTACATGGAGAAATATGCCAGCAACTCATCTTTCACCACCAGGCTCACCATTATATCCAGTGACTGCTCTTCCTCCTCCAAATTAGCGGTTGTAGTAGTAGTATTGTTCTCATGGCCAGCTTCCGTACCGTTCACCATCCTCTTAAAAGCCCCGTTTACCCACACCACTTTACTGGAGCCGTCA
This sequence comes from Turnera subulata, assembly GCA_028386065.3. NCBI lineage: Eukaryota > Viridiplantae > Streptophyta > Magnoliopsida > Malpighiales > Passifloraceae > Turnera > Turnera subulata. The sequence continues at coordinate 15,076 of JAKUCV010007649.1, forward strand.
GATACAAACCCTGGACACGTGTCCTCCCCTAGAAGCCTCACCCTCTCCACGTCCGTACAGTACCCTAGTCTCTGTGCATCCTTGCATGTACCTATACCTAATACTTCTGTCACGCACTCTACTGTCACCCACGACTCCACAGGCCCCCTCTTTTGTGGCACCACCGCCTGATCTAGTCCTCCAATACCATCAATCACGGGCTGCTTTGCCTTAAACAACATATGTGCTTCTTGATGATGATTCTCTTGATTGGCATGCCCTTTCTTTGCAGGACCAGTAGCGGGTTCAAGGTTGCACCTGAGGGGTTCATTTTCTCCAGACACTTCAAACCCATCATTTCTCTCCGGTAACAACTGGAGAGTAACTCCGTTTTTGCAAGCACCAGCTTCCTTTTCTTGATCTGGCGATGCTTTCTTGTTTCTCTTACACCTGACGTTGTTCCTAGCAGCAACCCTAACGTACTTTCTCTTAGTTCTTAACTTGGAACCCAACAGGCCCATCTTGTCCTTGGATGGGTTTCCGGAATTCTGGTCGCCGCTGGGCAGCTTCGGCGCAATCGGACGGAATCTCAGCATAATCCTATTGATTATCGTCTTATCCTCCGCACCACCGCCGGCACATCTTATCACGCGCCACCCTTCTGCGCCATCCATGCCTTTTTCCCCCCCCCCTACCCTAATAAATCGCCTCCCGACGATTTTCTTCTCTTTCTATCACCGATCTCTCTCTTTTGGAGTCTCGGGCGTTAATCGTGGGTAATGAGTGCTCCGGGAAGAGTTTTAAAGCAATATCGACATCTGTCCTAGGGCAACCATAAAATGGTTGATGTATCTGATTGGTCTTGCGATAAAAAAAATAATAGTTTTATTTGATTGGTCAATTTTTTTCGAGACTATTCGCTCGACTTTCCGAATTTTTAAAAGTTATTTTTGGTAAATCCGAATCCTGTTATGTTTAAATCCCTTTTCTATTGAATAACACCGGGAAAATTACAAACTACTACAATAAAATTGTTTTCTACGAGATTAGAATATTACTTCGTTAACACATTACAAAGTCATCATCTGACATTTGTTAACAGCAGTAATTTTTTGCCTGAATTGTATTGCATTTTAACCTTGGAGATAAAAATAAATATGATTGTGAAAAAGATAGCAAGGACGTCTTATAATAGGTTTTCTAGTTTTTGTTACACTCAAAATATTGCTCATTTAAATACTTTTTTCATTGTTGGTAGCTATAAATTAGATTAGACTATTATATTATAAGATTCTCATATCAAAACAGATGACATATTTCTTTCGTCCAATAAAATTACACTTTAAAGAATGATATCTATAAAGAACAAAAGCATTACAGGTGTCCTGATTGGTCTTAAGGCATCCTATCATCTCCGGTGCAATAACATTCCCGTCTCAAGCTTTTATTAGTCAGGAAAAAAATGTTGTTGATCTTCACAGAATCCAAACATATGCAAGTGGAATACAAAAACATCAACCCATATATATCAAATAAGATTTTCATTACCCAAAAAAAAAAAAAAGGAGAAATTTTTTTGGGGAGTGGGTCCATCGAAAAGGGTAGCGTAAAAAAAGGGTCGTTGAGAGTTTTAAACATAGGGCCCACCAGGAACTGCCAATCAAAGTAAGGAATCTGTCCAGCACTGCCGAAAGGGAAGGTACACGTGGTGGTAGCCTTGATTATAGCGTCACTATTCACTGAAGTGGAAATGGGCCAAAAGGAGGCATCCAGGTTAGGTTCGAGAAAAAGCACACGTGGTGTTTCTCCATAAGCCCATTCACATCAAATTCGGTCTCCGAAGGATTGCATGATTGGGGTTGTCTCACGCGCCCCACCAGAGCGTAGAACTCACTTCCCACGTTTCGATCAATGAGCTTGCGCGTCGGTGGTGGGTGGAGGAGAGGAAGAGCTTTTGGTGGAGGGGATGGAAGTCCACGAGCGAGTGGGTGAGAGTGGGGTTAAGGGTATCGGGAGTCTGTTGAATGTGGACGCGTGGACTGTGCTATAAGGATACAAGATCTTGGGGGTAGATTTGTGGCGTCATGTCCTTGCTTTTAAAGATGTACTAACCAATGGCGTTGTCCGAATTACTCCTCACTTTATCGCCACGTACCAGGTAGTCCAGCCTTTCTCGTTAACGATGAGACCTAACTTGTCAAAATTTTGAAATTTTTCATAAAATAATAATTATTGGGTCCTCAAAACCCGAGGAACATGGGCGCCAGAGATCCTTTTTTAGCGATTTTACACACGACTATTATCAAAAATATTATTTATTTTAAAATTTTATATACTGAGAGCACTGGAAAACACACCTTCCTTTAAAGATTGTACACTTTTAACATTTTTAATGCATTTTTTTTTTCTCTGATGGCAATATCGACATCTTTCATTTTGAAACTTCAGATTATTTGAAACATAAAGAGTGACAGCCAAACACATTCTTTCTTTTCCCTTTGTCTTTCTATATCTTCCAATAGGGAATAGGGACACTCCCTTTCAACAGAGCTTCTATGTAAAATATACAGCAGCCTCCTAGTACCTCACATATTCGTGGAGGACCAAGTCCATGGCGACTCATATTATAAGGAAAAAGAGTCCAGGTTTTTTTTTTGGGGGGGTTTACTAATTAGGATTGGCTGTGAAAGTAATCATTGAAGATAATCGGTAGGCAGGCATCTTGGTCATTAAGTATTCGTTGGTTTTAGAATTGAAAACTACTAATCAGATAAGTGGAAAACATGAGATTGGAATTATTTGAAAAGATATACCCATTATCAGGCCGAGTAGCAGATTCTGATTAATGATATTTTAATTGCATTAAATCTCATAAGCCAATACCAAAAATAAATATCTCATACGCTAAGACTTAAAAAAAAAAACTATCACACACCAAAAGATTAGCACAAGCCATACAGGTTATTTTATTATTTAATTTTTATGAAATTAACGTTAAAATAATTCGGTTTGGACCGCATGCATATGTTTCTAAACTAAACCGAAGTGGTTGATGCCAAATAGAAGACGCGGTGCGATTCAGAAGATTAATGAGTTGGCACTGGGTTCGATCCTGATTATACACAATATTCTGGGACCGGACCCATGGGCTAATCAAACTAGCTAGTTGTCAATTTACCACTTTGGTTTTCATAAAAAAAAAAAAAAATACCACTTCGATTGTGAATGCGGTTGAACCAAAATTCAACCCGATCAATTTTGGTTGAGCCGTCCCATTCGGTTCGATTCTGACATGGGTTATATGAATTGTAATCTAAACCAATTCAAGTACCATGACCGATAATGGAACCATCCAGATCAAAAACATTTTTAAGAATTTATTATCACACAAAATCACTTCCAGTTTCAAAATTTTAACCATCTTACGCTTCATACAAAGAACAAAATTGACTCAAGAAGTTTTCCCACTTTCATAATGGTCAAATGAACACATTTTCTAGTTCAACTCCTGATAAAAACTACTAATGGAAAGGATATATAATAAATATGCAGTATGCACCAGTTAAATAGGAATATGCAGAAACTGAATTTTTTTTTTAATTCTAAATATGCAGAAACTGTTTAACGGATGCAAACAAATATGGAGTTAACCAACAGTAGAAAATACTAACCCAAAACAAAATATGCAACATCCCAACACTAGAAGAGCTCAAATTATTTCTCACCCAAGCATATTTTTTATTTTATAATTTCCTCAATTAATTTTTTCCACTTCACATTATTGATTACACCATTTTTTGTCACTTTCTTTTCTAGATATTTATAGACTAGATTAAAACCTTTTGAGACAAATTCTTTTAAATGTAAAAAGATATAATACCACATAACTATGTTCAATCATCTATCATGAAGAAAAAAAATACCCCAACTTTAATTTATGTATCAGCAAATATAAATATTATGTCTCAAGCTAAACTCTTTTGTTAGTTTCTTACATTATGTGAAATCTTACATGTTATAGAGTAAACTCAATTGTTAAATATGATATTGTTAATTTCAATCATTTTAATAATTTATTATATTATTTTATAATTATGATATATTAAATACTTTTAAAGAGTCTTCTACATTTTCAAATGAATAATATATTTTCTATGGTTAATTCATGTCACATTGTTACTATTTATCCATATACTAAAATATAGATATAACTAATAATTCTGGTTCTACCTTAGGTCGACCCGATAAACTCTTACATCTGTTATCCCCCATGCCTTCACACCTTCAAGTAGTCCAAAGTTTAAAGCTTGGCAGTGAAGAAATGCAACATGATGAAACAGCAGATGCAGTGTCAATCGTTGATCAGAATATAGAAAAGGAAAAACTCTACGAAATAATCTATAATGGATTAAAATTAATGCTACCCACCAGTAAGAGACCTAGATATGGTTAACCAACTGTTTTCCTGGGTGGTACTAGTGATGTAATTGACTTCTGGGTAACCACAACTTTGTCTCTTCTCTCTAGTAGCATCTGAATATCCTGCCAAATCAGCAGCCCCATTCTATCAAACTTAACATCCTAGTGCATTGTTGGTTGAGTCTTAGAATTCTATCTCAGCACGACACCTCACACCTTTATTATTCTCACAATATATACATGCGTGTATATATATATATATTCTTATCATTACCTGTTTCAAGAATGCATGCAATAACATAAATATGGAAGTCAAAATGCTATATATAGATATATATATATGAGCCAGCTGCAACATATATAGAGATAGAGTAGAAATTTTTTCTCAAGGCCAATTGATTTATGTCATATTCTTCCTAGCTTAGCTAGCATAAAAATCTTAGGAGGATGGCCCATCCTAAATTATCTTTCAAGCCTGCGTGGCAAGAGGAGCAGAAAGCAGTACTTTATCTTGCTATTCGTGCTTGCTGCATCCTGCCAGTAGCTTTGATGTTTACATATACTACTAAGCAGCATAGAATTCCTTAGGGTGAGGATGGCCCATCATCACTTTCTGCGTGTCAAGAATAGCAGAAAGCACGTTATCCTAGCAATTCATGCTCGTTGTGCTCCTGTCTCTTTGACCGATCACACTGCTGATCTTATGCTTAGTTTTATAATTACTAGCTATATTTACATTTGGTATCCATAGATGAAGCCAACGAAAGCTCCATACCTACCTATGTACTTCACAAAATATATATAACTTAGCTTGTAGCTCCTTACCCATTTAGAAGCTACCAATTTTACTAGAATTGAAGATATATATATAGATATATACCTGATCACGCATAGGATAGCATAGCACACACATATACCTGCAATTATTGTTTTCTTGTAGGCAAGCAAGCAACCCTGCATTATTCATTTAATTTTGTCTGCTAGAGACCCAAACTGAGAGCAGCCTTAACATCCAGCCTCCATGCAAACCCACCACAGTCCATCCTCCACACATCACATGGAACCATCATCGTCTGCGAGCACTTGTCCTTCTGCCACGCGTACTGCAGCTTAACCCAGCACGTAAACGCAGACGAGGAGTAAAAATATGGCAGTAGCTCCTCCCTTATTACCAGCCCGACCCCGACCCCAATATTCTCCGTCGACGACAACAACCCACCCTCCTCTTTCTGGCCCACCATCACTAACTTCTTGTAAGCTTGGTTCACCCACTGTACCCGGTTCAACCCGTCTGAGGTAAACCCGGGACACGTGTCCCCCTCCAGGTTCTTCATTCTCTCCACGTCCGTACAGCCCAACCCCCCAACTGTAGCATCCATGCACGTGTCCGTCACCGTCTCCACCGTCACCCACGTCCCCAGCATCCTCTTCTCCGCCGCCACACCGGCCAGATCTGAGCCGCAAACCCCTTCGACCAACCGGTTGTTAGCGTTGTGCGGCGCAGTTTTGTCCTTAGTGCCCTCTTGTGTGAGATTATTATCTATCTTCACCACCCTAGGATAATCAACAACAGTAGCACTCCCAGACCAAGATCTGCTACCTTCCTTGGCTAGATCATTCTTCTCGGGGAGTAACTGCAGGGTTAGAAACTCCTTCTTCAGCCCGTCTTCGTTGCTTACCTTCTGGACTTGATCCGATGATGTGGTTTTCTTAGTTCTCTTAAACAACCCATTATTCTTCTTAACCCTAACGTACTTTCTCTTGATTCTCCCTTTACCAACCAACCCGTTCTTGATACCAAGGCCCCTCTCACCGCCGGATGAGTCTCCGGTGACCGGTTTCGGGGCAATCGGCCTGAATCTGAGCATCACCCGGCTGATTATCGTTGCATCGTTACTAACACTCCCAGAAGAAAACGCTTTGACGCGCCACCCTTTTCCTCCGACGTCCATGTTGCCTCTTCCGCCGCTACTCCGCCGCTGCCGATAAATCGATCGCCTTCCGTTTTCTCTCTCGATCTCTCTCTCTCTCTGGGTCTCTGTGGGGGAGTTGGGAGGGGGAAGGGGAGAGTTCAGGCGATAATCATAGAAGCAGCACGGTGGCTAGGGGAACAAGCACCACGTGTCTAGGGCAAAGGCTTATTTTTTTTCTAATGGAAAAAAAGGGCTGCTGTTCATCGGTGGGTTTTGTTTTTTAGGGTGGGCCCCGCCGTGGGAAAGCAAGCGTTATTTGAGCTCCCTTATGGCAGCCTAGTACGTGTCCATATATCCTCGTCCGATTGGGGACACGTGGGCTTTTGTGAGAATCCCATCGTTAAGTGCTGTTCGGAAGTGGGAGTGACCGTTCCAGAGTAGGTTCGAGAGAAGGGACACGTGGTCCAATCTTATAGCGAAAAGAGGTCAATTGGATCTGAAACAGCTGAAGACTTCTGTTTCTTTTGTCTCTCCCCCACTCGCGCGTGTGGGAGGGTTTCCATACATTTTGGTTGAACTTGGAGTTACTTACTATTACTGTGCAAAGTAAAAAATAAAAGGTAAACAGTAGATTACTGCTCTAACTCTGGCCAAATGTAAATATAATTAACTTTTTAAAACTTTTTTTTTTCTTCCTTCCTTACTAAAAGGACCCCTAAATATTTAGGAGCTAGTGGCGTTAATCTTTATGATTTCAATCATGCCATGAGCCGGATTAGTCTAGACCCATTTTTATTCTTTAAAGGTGCCCATGACACCGGTGCGAAAGCAAAAAAGACTCGTAAATAGCCAACGAGGGTTGGCTTAGTTGGTCGAGGTTCAATAAGTACTTCCACTAGGTTGAGAGTTTGAACCTCACCAACCGTCTCTCTTAATGGGCAATCTGTAAATATCAATATAAGCGTTCGCTGAGCTTGGTGGTTTGCTTTGGCCCTGAACTGGGGAAGCCTGCCCTCGACCTAAACTTTATATTATCAAAAAAAAGATTCGTAAATATAATTTATTTTGGCCAGTTATTCTTTGGTCACGTTGGTATCCAAATCCTTGGCTCACTAAGACCACTTGATTCGAGTTTGGTGCGGATGGTTCTTAATTTGAATTAATATTCTTTGGTTACATTGGCATTAAAGCCCTTAGGTCATCAACATTACACTGCTCGGATGCTTCTTAATTTGAATTAGGTAGAGGTTAATGCCTTAATGATGTACATTGATATATTAGAAATGAACATGAGTTCCTTAGGATGATAGAAAAAGAATAAATTGTTTGTTTATGGTATAATGAGCCAAACAATTTGCTTGTATTGTATGTTTTCCTTTTGAAAGGATGCACCTCATTTGTTTCTTATATTGATTCTTAAATCCATTATTGCCTAATGACACAACGAATACTAGCCTTTCCTTTTTGCAGAGGTATATATTCATTTTTGCTCCACCCTCGAGATATTTTTAGTAAAATTTGGCTAAACAAATAGGTGCCGAAAAGTACACGTTTCTTTAATAAGTTTTGACAAGATGACAGGGGAATTTTTGAATAAAAGGATAGTGGTCCACGTACTAGAATGAGAGTGGGTTAAAGTTTTATAATTTATTTACTTAAGATTTGACAAGATTGACAGGATTGTGATGCGGACGCGTGGATGGTCGGATGCCGAATCAGATCTTAAAGGGAAATATTTTTTGAAAGGGGAAAGTGAAAGAGGAGAAAGAAGGAAGTGACCACCTTATCCTTTAACCAATTCAACACCATTCTCCTCCAATCAGCTCTCAGATTTTACAAGGGCTATATCAGAAAAAATCATCTCCTACACTTCGACAAAAAACATCATCTCCTACTCTGACAGATTCTTTCTTTCTAGTTTGTAGCACTAGTACTGCATTTCCTCCTATTGTTTTCTTTGCCCTCTATTATCGTATTGGTAGGACGGCTAGAGAAGCAATAGTTTGAACTTTGAACTGAGTAGGACTGTTTTGTTAAATGAAAAGAAGGTAGGACTGGTGTAGAAGGCAAGCATCTACTAGTTTACAAAATCCTATACATGATGAATTAAGAGTAAATTTGTTACGTATATATGGTATAAAGGTCGTTACAAAAATGATCATTAAAAGAATTCTTTAGAAAATGACTCATAACATGTCACATCAAGCGATGCAGGTTCTGCCTCATGAATTGAGGAGCAAAGTAATTTTTTTGATTACAAACTTAAACTACCCTAAACCCCAGGCTCGAATCTTGGACCTCTTGGTATTTCAGGTCAGATGCCATTGAGCTACATAGATTCTGGCATGGGGAGCTCTCGCAAAGCGAGAGGAATGGAAGATGAAGAGGCATTCCAAGAACTTAGATGGAGGAGCAATAAAAGAGAAGGTATAAGAGTCCAACAGTCAGCCATTCCGCCCTTTCTAAGCCCGCTTCTGCGGAACTCAGGTAGGTAGAATAACCTTTGCAGATAAACTTCCCCCGATTCACAGGTAAAGACTAAAGAAAGGCGCTTTGAGCGAGCACACAAAAGAGATTTCAAAAATCGAGCTAGGGAGTCTTTTACCATCTCATTATCTAAATCAATTGTATCAAGAGATGGTGCTCTCGAGTTTGCTAAGCGGTATTGGGTTAAGGTCTGTGGATGCCCAATCCGGTGAAATTGTTGAATCCCCATCTGTTTCTAGCAAGAACTTCTTCGAGTCGAGCTGGGGCGTCATTTCATTCTCGTAACGGGAGTGAGTACACCGCAAGACCAGACAAGTTACTCCAGCAAAGTAATAATAATAGTACTATATAGCAAGTCTTAGTACTATGCCATTTTAATTTAAAAAAACTACCCCACAGGCCATGCCCTATAATCTGAGAGTGATCTTTTCGCGCAGAAAAAAAAAAAATGACCCTTATAAAGCCAGCGAGCCACAAGTTTTTTTTTTTTTTCTTAAAAAAAGAGGTACGGGTATAACCCAAAGTAGTGAATCACTGTAGTAGACAAAAAGAGTATGTCTCTTTAAATATCTTAATATTGGACCACAGAACCATCAATGGCCGCTCCCCACGCAATCTTTATAAGGCCACAAAGAAGATGTTTGATTGGACAAGGCCGAGTTAAAAACTTGAAAGGATATCCCGTAGAAGATCTCTCCTGTTTTTTTGGAATTGCTAATTAAAGATCCTATCAGGTTAAAAAAAAAAATTGAACTAATACAGTGATACTTAGATTATGCTATTATGAATAACACGCCATTGTGAATCAACATATGTTTGATTTATATTGTAACATAACTCAAACCAAAATTTAAATTATATATCAAGTACACTTACGAATCCCATTACAGAGATATGTTGCAGCAATACTAATAAATTTTTGCCCGCAAGACATCAAGTTTAAAGAATTCCAAAATAGTACATCTGCCATTGCAACTCTTGTTTTCCAAAAGGAGAAGTGTTCAAACAACATCCTGGCTTCTTATACAAGGAATCATTAACAGGTAGCAAGTGAGCATTTTAGGCAGGGGTACCATCTTAGTACTCAATAGCACCATCCTTCTTATACAAGGAATCATTAACAGATAGCAAGTGAGCATTTTAGGCAGGGGTACCATCTTAGTAGTCAATACTCAATAGCACCATCCTTAAGCATTTTAGGCATAGCAATAGCTCCACCAGGAAAGTAAGGGTTGTAGTGCTGCAACCCCTCTCGAATCTACAATATCAGAGTTATCCAAGCATAAGGAGAGGAAGCATGATATAAAGATCAAGTAGAAGAATATAAACTCTACAACTAGTAGATGGAAATTTGAATCATTTATTTCCCAATGCGCATAAGCACTAATCGTCTGTCATTCGTCAGTTCAATAAATGAAGGAAAGGTCTCCATAATTAGGAACATCAAGAATAGTTTGTCAATTAACTTAAAACATAAGCAAGTTTTTGAGCCACCCATTCTTCCTCCAAGGAAACAGAAAAGTAGCCCACCATTTGCACAAGAGACACCCAATATATATATCCCGTGTATCATGAAATTCTTTTCAACTAAATTATTAGTCAAACAAATGGACGCCAAACTATTTAGTCAAAATCATGGTACTCAATCCTACGCAAACCATGTAATAAAAAAAGAAGACTAATTCTGACCATTGTGACGTGCCTGAGAAAACAGAGAGAAAAGCTTAAGCTAATTCCGCAGAGATTATTACAGTTTCCAACACATTTTGAATCACAGTGTAGCATTACCTTTGTAATAAGACTCAGATCAGGAGGATAGGCCCCTCCATTAGCAAATCTAGCTGCTGCCTCATTTGCATATGACCGAGGGAAACGGTCGCCGAGCTTACAAGGACGGGTAAACATCTCCCCCTCATTGTTAGGCCCATTAGTTACCTCAATCTCAGCAGCCATAGCTTTCGTCTCCTCCTCTTTTGTATATGCAACACCCACCAAGTCAGGGTATGATGCCAGAGACGTGTGGCAAGATGCACATGCTTGCTGGAAAACCTGTTGACCACGCCGATTCCTGCTCAAGAAAAAACCATCAGTCGTGCTTCATGACGTGTTTTGTAAATAACTATGTTAGCAAAGAATATTGATTTGAAAGGTCCCTAAAGCCAAAAGTATTCAGGCAGGGCATTGACCCAACCAGCATTGTCTAATGTTACAATAACCATCAGATGTAACCAGCAAGAAGCCAATAAAATTTTCAAGAGAAGAAAAGAGTAGTAGTTGATTTAATCTCAACAGTTCAGAGAGTAAGTTACCTTCAACATCAAAGAAATATCAAAACCCTTCAATCTTTCACAAGAGAATAAGGAGAAATGGAAGACAATATAAGGTACAATTGAACCAAGACTATATGCAGCTATCACATGTATCCAGCGGCCAACTACTAAGAGTCCAAGATAGCAGAATCAGTTTAGGGCCTCAAATTGAATACATTATAACCTGGCGGGGAGTCAAATGTCAATTGTCTTTCATTTAGTTTCGAGTAAACAGGGTCTTATCCCTATCTAGAGGAGTCCATTTTCAAACTGTGTTCCGCTGTCTGAAGGAAAAAAATGTACTAGGCTGAGACATAACGGGAAACATATGGACAAGATTGTTTGGGGTTATGGCCCGTGATCTTATCCACGTCAAGCAGAAATAAGAAATTGGTCACAATTTTGACAGTGAAAAACAAAAAAAAAACACACTCACGAAGCAGGGTCATAAGAACTAAGAATGCCACTGTGAGGCCAGGGATAACTGGGACACTTGAAGCCATGTTCAGCATCATCAGCATAGGCTATTGTTGCAAATCCAAGAAACCCAGAAACACCAGCCCCAAGCAGTGTAAATGCTCTAAGGGATTTCACACAACAGAAGCAGCAGCAGCATCTTGAACATTCTTTGAAGAGAAGAAAGATAAACTTGGAAGGGCCTGAAAGACAATAACTTATGTTAGTCATAAGTCAAAAAGATATGATGCTCTCCAAAAACAAAGTAAAGAAAACTGGAAAGCATGATTCCATTTCCAACTCTGAGGAAAAAGAAAAAAGGAAAATAAGAGGGAAAACAAGCAATAGCAGAGGCAGAGGCATCCTTCTCCACCTTCATGCATAAGCACAAAGCTAACTTAAAAGAAGCACATAATGCTGAGACCTGAAAATTAGAGTGGAGCATGGAAAGGCAGTTCTTACAGCAGAGTGAGACTGAAGTTTCCGCCTCAGAAGCTGGTGGATCAATCCTCCTCCAGCCATTTTCTAGCGAGTATATCTGACAAACAAAAAAATATAAAATAAAACAGACATCAGATTTCAAATACAGTTAAAATTACAAAACTTAGCAGATGTTTAAATTTCTTAAGAACACTTTCACCCGACGAATTAAATTAAAACTTCGGATTTAGATTCGAGGTCAATAAAACAAACAAGAAACGACATACACTGAATTGGTGAGGCGGCTAGAAGCAATAGTTTGAACTAAGTAGGCTGGTTGTTAAATAAAAGCTGAGAGAAGGAAAACATCTAGTACTGCTTTATAAAATTCTATAGAGTTAGGAGTAACTTTGTGATGTATGGTAAAAAGTTCGTTACAAAATGGTCATATCCTGGCATTAAACCTTCTCCACAGCAGGTTACCTTAGTTGGCCCCTTGCGTCATGTACTAGGGATCACGAGGCAGAACGGTCACTACCACCACTGTGTGGAAGCAATATTCGACCACAATCAAGTTCGGTTCTAGAGAGAGTTAACTAAAGCACTTACGCTACGCATGACATAAAAACATGTCTCGTAATATTGGACCACATAACCATGAATGACCGTACCATGCAATCTTTAAGGCCACATAAAGGATGGTTGATTGGATAAGACCGACTTAGAAACTTAAAAGGATATCCAATAGAAGATATCTCCTGTTTTTGGAATTGCTAAATTAAAGATCGTGCGTATCCTGTTCAAAAAAATAAATTGAACTGATACTTAGATTACGCCGTTTGAATAACACGCAATTGGTGAATCAGAATACGGTAGGTTGATTTAAATTGAGACATATCTTCTGCATTTAGTTGCTTTAAGCAAAAGTCTCATAACAAATTCTATATTTTATGGACGTATGTGCTGTGGTAATAACCATTGTCATAAAAGTAACAGACCACATCAATTACAAATCCCCATTACGGAGATATGTTGCTGCCATACAAATAAATATTTGCCCGCAATAAATCAAGTGAAAAAAACTCCAAAATAGTACGTACATCTGCCTTTGCAACTCTTATTTCCCAAGAAGAGAAGTGTTAAAACAACATCCTGATTTTTTTATACAAGGCATAGTAACTCTGGCAAACAAGGAATCATTAACAGATAGCAAGTGAATATATTTCCGGAAAGAAATCTAACAAAAACTCACGTCAATCCAGATTATAATGGAGATGAGTGTAACTTATTTCCTCGTTTCGACAGAGGACTCTTTGGATAACTACGCACAACTGTAACAGAACTGCGAATTGAACAGAGCAGAAACCTATTCTTCCGACAATTATTGCCAGTCCGAATTCTCCCCAAAAAATTTTCAGAATAAAAGAAACCAGAAGCAAGCTAGTTGACAACATCCAGGATAAGCTTGCGGGATTTATACACTGACCACCTCAAACGTCGGTAGTATCCAGCTTGAAGCAATGCAAGTGAGAGTACAAATATCCACTTGAAACCCATCTGTAATTTACACATAGTGTGAGGATAATGAAATTCTATATCATGTGTGGCAATCTGAACATGATTTAAGGAAACATACCAGCTTCCTCTCTTCCATCTCAGGTTCTGCAGCCCAGGCTAAGAAGGTGGTGACATCTTTTCCCATCTGCACCGCAAGAAATATGTGGACAACTGTGAGCTTTTCAACTCAAATTTACATATCTTGAAGCAAAACTGTGCCCTTCTCGCAAAAAAAATCAATGCAAAGACACTGAACCTGAGCTTCTGTGGCAGGGGTACCGTCTTCGTACTCAACGGCACCATCATTAAGCATTTTAGGCATAGCAATAGCTCCACCAGGAAAGTAAGGGTTATAGTGCAACCCCTCTCGAATCTACAATATCAGAGCTTAACCAAGTGTAAGGGGAGGAAGCACTATAAAAAGATTAAGTAGATGAATATAAACTCTGAGATTATTAGATGGAAATTAGAATCATTTATTTCCTGATAAGCACAAGCATTAATCATCTGTTATTCATCAGGTCAATACATGAAGGAAAGGTCTCCATAATCCAAGCATCGCAGAAACAAGAGAAAATAGTAAGAAGATGCAGTCACTAGCATTTCACATTAGACATACAAAGAAATTAGTAAAATCAAGAATAATCTGTCAGTTAACTTAACAGAACCATAAGCAAGTTTCTGGTTTCCAAACAACCACCCATTCTTCCTCCAAGCAAACAGAAAGTAGTCCACCATTTGCACAATATAAATCCAATGTACCCAGTGTACCATGAAAGATATTTTCTTCAACTAATTTATTAGTCAAACAAATGTACGCCAAACTATTCAGTCATCATCATGGTACTTAATCCCATCCAAACCGTATAGTAAGAGAAGATGAAGGTAGAAATTACCGAAACGCCAGCAGGAGGATCACGGTAACCAGTCAAAAGAGCAAAGACATAATTCTGACCATTGTGGCGAGCCTGAGAAAACAGAGAGATAAGCTAATTCCGCAGAGATTATTACAGTTTCCAACACATTTTGAATCACAGTGTAGCATTACCTTCGTAATAAGACTCAGATCCGGAGGATAAGCCCCTCCATTAGCAAATCTAGCTGCTGCCTCATTTGCATATGGCTGAGGGAAGCGGTCGCTGAGCTTACCAGGACGGGTAAACATCTCTCCCTCATCATTAGGCCCATCAGTTACCTCAATCTCAGCAGCCATAGCTTTCGTCTCCTCTTCTGTATATGCAACACCCACCAAGTCACGGTATGATATCAGAGACATAGAGTGGCAAGATGCACATACTTGCTGGTAAACCTGGTGACCACGCCGAATCCTGCTCAAGAAAGAACCATCAGCCATGCTTCATGATAAAATCTATAAATAACTATGTTTGCAAAAGTAAATCAAAAGGTCCCTAAAGGCCAAAGGATTCAAGCAGGGCACAGGCCCAACCAGTATTCTCTAAGCTTACAATAGCCATTGCATGTAACCAGGAAGAAACTAATAAAATAGTAGAAACAGTTTACAGTTTAAATTGAATATATATAGAATAAAAGTAAGGAAAAAAGTGAAGCTGAAGACAAATGCAATGGAAGAACGATAGAGTGGCTGTTCCCCAGAGATTATCTCCATTATATCTCTTTAGAGATGAATTGCTATCAAAGATAATGGATTCGATGTGAAGGAATATCCATCTGCTGAAAACTGCTTCAGGACAACCTACTTAGTTAACGTAGAGAAATCTTCAAGAAAATATGAGTTGATTTTGCTATGATGGTTTAAATAGAAATTTTCAAGAGAAGAAATCGGTAGTAGTTGTTGTGATCTCAGTGGATCACCAAGTAAGTTACCTTTAACGTCAAAGAAATATCAAAACCCTTAAATCTTTCACGAGAGAATAAGGAGAAATGGAAGGCACGAGAAACTACCCTTGCCGTGAGAATATCAGCTAGTCAGTCAATTAATCTTTACAAGATTCCAGATGTCTCCAGAAGTTAACATAATTTTCATTTCCATAGCAGATCAAGACACAAGTCTCAAATGCACAAATGAACCAAGAGTCTAGAGCTATTACATGTATCCAGCAACCAACTACTAATATAGCAGAATCAGTTTATGGACTCAAATTGAAGACATTATAGAACTGCTGTAAGGAAAAATTATACGAGGATGAGACATAAAGGGAAACATATGGACAAGATTTTTTGGTGCTAGAGCCCGTGAGCTCATCCATGTCAAGTAGAAATAAGAAATTGGTCACAGTTTTGATAGTGAAAAACAGAATAATAACACTCACGAAGCATGGTCATAGGAACTAAGAATGCCACTGTGAGGCCAGGGATAGCTGGGACACTCCAAGCCATGTTCAGCCTCATCAGCAGAGGCTATTGTTGCAAAACCAAGAAATCCAGAAACACCAGCTCCAAGCAGTGCAAATGCTCTAAAGGATTTTGCACCAAAAGATCCAGCATCATCTTGAACTTTCTTCGAAGACAAGAAAGATAAAGTAGGAAGGGCCTGAAAGACAATAACTTATGTTAGTGTTAAGTCAAAAAGACATGATGCTCCGTCAAAAACAAAGTAACAAAAACCAGAAAGCATGGCTCCATAGCCGACTCAAGGAGCAAAGAAGAAATAGAGAAGATAAGAGGTAAAGTAGTTAATAGCGGAGGCAGAGGCAACCTTCTCCACCTTCTTGCATAAGACAAACTTAACTTGAAAGAAGCACATAAGGCTGAAACCTGAAAATTAGAGTGGAGCATGGAAAGGCAGTTCTTACAGCAGAGTGAGACTGAAGTTTTCGCCTCAGAAGCTGGTGGATCAACCCTCCTCCAGCCATTTTTAGCGAATATGTCTACCAAACAAAAAAAATAAAATAAAACAGACATTAATTCAAATACACATAAAATTACAAAACTTCCAGATGCTTAAATTTCTCAGGAACACTTCCACCCTGACTTTCCACCCTGACTCATTAAATTAAAACCCCAGAATGAGATTTGAGGTCAATAAACAGACAAAAAAAACAACATACACTGAATTCTACAGAATCATTTCTAGGTTCTACATCCAGAATCGAAGGTGGGATAACCAAAGTAATAATAAAAATAAAAATCTCCAAATCACATCCATCCCACTTCCACTCTTTCAATCACTTCCGGCAGGATCAGACGGCTAGTAACATTCAAGAATACAGAAGAAGATTCCCCAATTTATAAAACAACATTAAAAACACAAAGCATACGAACAACAACTCAACGAATCAGACGAACATCAAACCAAAATAACATGCTCATTTGCAACACATAAGAAACGACAGCTTTTTTTCATCATCATCAAACCTCGGAATCTTCGAACCAAAAATTCTCACTAATTTTTCCCAAAAAAGACCAAAAACATTTCCATTTCCATTTCATCTTAGCGTAACACACAGCGACCAATACCAGGATTGGGCAAGCTCAACTGAGCTCCTACCTATCAGGAAGAACTGGACGCCGCAAATTACTAAGAGAGTTAAGTGAAATGTGAGAAAAACAAAACCCTAGCAGATCTAAGAGCTTAAAAGTGTAGAAGGGAACAACAGATTTCGAAGCGGAACTGAACTTACAAGGCGGCGAGGTTAAGGATTAGGTGTAGGGGAAGTTGATGTGGTCAAAGGCGGAAGCAGAGATCCCAACGGGGAGGAGGGAAGGAATGGCCACAACACACGACACGACTGGTGTGAGATTAGAGGACGAGAAAGTGGCGTTCGATGATCTCACTCTGTTCTTTTTTACACACATTAACACACACATCGCTTCACTCCCATTGTTTCCCTTTTCTTCTGTGTGGGCTTTTTTGTGGATTGGGCTTCTGGCCCGGCTTGGGGAAATTCTTTTTCCGGCTGGTTATTAATGAATGGAACGCGCTTGACACACGCGTCCCATTTATGCAAAGGATCTATTTCATATTGGGCCGTTGGCTTGGCTGGCGGCGGCGTTATTTAGTTATTACATTTATTTACATCATTGCTTTTAATTTAATCAGCCCTTTTGATTTGATTTAATTTAATTTCTGGACAAAATTTATATTTTTAAATAATATTCTGAAAATGGATTAGAGTCATAGATTATATGCCAGATTTAGGTCCTTTCCCATGTATGACGTTCCCAAAAAAATGTTTCTTTCCTTTGCGTTCAGTTTTTTATTTAGGTTTAGTTTAGAATATATTCACAATGCGGTTTCGATTTATACATACTTTTTTTTTTTGAACCATTCACGGTACATACATGAATACATGAATCATTATTACGACATTATATTTTTTCAATGCCAACTGTAATTTCTTGAGTACATAACTATTTTTTCTTGGTTTAAAAATAAATTATTTTCTTTTATTTTTATTTTCTTATCCGGTATCGGAAACTTTACTTCTACAAATCCGGCCGGATTCAATATGAGTCGCGTACCTTGTTGTGGTGGGTAAATCTCATAATAGGAATTTTCAACACGGACGGTGAGTCAAATCGAATAACTCGTTTTAAGAGAACCAATTACCACTAGAACCAAGCACATTAGTAAAATAAATTAAATAAATTATTTTCGAGGATGAGAAACGAAATAAAAAAGAAATGAATGTTTTTGGGGTCCGATCATCATATTTTTATTTTTTTTGATGGACAGCTAGCTTGCCCCTAGACTTTGGAGAAAAACTAGACCTGGTGACATGCCCCTAGACTTTGGGTGGTAAGGTTTTGCTTGGGCATATAATAAAAAGGGGGGAAAAGGACTTCAAAAGGGAAGCACAAGCACATGCGATGCTAGAATGAAAACCATTGGCGCCCAACTCTTTTCTCAAACTAAAAAGGGAAACAAAGGGGTGCCATTGAACACTGTTCCTATTTGTACTACCTCTGTATAAAAATGGGTTCTTTCTTGGTTCTTGGATTTTGATAGAAATAGGCAATGGCCAAGTCATTAGGGCATAAAGGCAAACACCACAAAACAGTGTGTGTTTTATCAGGTGCAATCCTTGGGGCTTTTCTCATTGCAGATGTTTTTTGGACGTCATCTTCTTCCGTTTCTTCTGCCTATCAATCCATTGCATCCAGATGGGATCTTGCCAA
This sequence comes from Turnera subulata, assembly GCA_028386065.3. NCBI lineage: Eukaryota > Viridiplantae > Streptophyta > Magnoliopsida > Malpighiales > Passifloraceae > Turnera > Turnera subulata. The sequence continues at coordinate 33,716 of JAKUCV010007649.1, forward strand.
ATCCCGTAATTTTGTAGTAGTTAGGGAGGAAACCACCCAATATGAAAAGGTTTGTTGTCTTTATCCTGTTTCCTTGCATATGATCACTGTCTTCTTTCTATGTTTTATGATATTGGTTTTTTCCTCGCTAATGCTTTCGGGTTTGAATTGCTTTTACGTTTAATGTTAATTTCATTCCTTGCTAATCGAGCAATATTATTGATGTCTTCTTTCACCACTCACTTTTTTAGACTGAAGCTCCTACAAACGAAGAGGGGAATGTTGCTTCAAAAAATCTATCAGCAACTTTTGCTGATTTGCCAGCGCCGGAGACAGAATGGGAGCAAATGGCAACAGCCCCCGTTCCCCGTCTTGATGGCTATTCCATACAGATCAAGAATATGCTCTATGTATTTGTTGGATATGAGAATCTTGACCATGTAAGAATCTTTTTTGCTTTCTCATGTTGTGGCTATTGGCATTTGTTCAATATTTGATTAGTATTGGAAGACTACTGCTTTATAACCCTTTCTTTTACAGTCTCCATTCTGTTTGTAATGATTCAACATTGAAATGCTTCACTTAAAGAAAAGGTGAAAGAAATCCAATTCGTCTGTCCGCTTTCCTTAATGGGATGCTTATTATCTTCCAGGTGCACTCTCACGTTGATGTATACAATTTTAGTGATAATACATGGGGAGAAAGCTTTCGTGTCCCGAGAGGCATGGGAAATTCACATTTGGGAATTGCAACAGATGGGAGATACATATACATCGTCTCAGGACAACTGGGTCCCCAATGCAGAGCGTCTATAGCAAACACGTTCTCTTTGGACACGAAGACAAGAAAATGGCAAAGGTTGCCCCCATTACCAAGGCCTAGGTATGTATGACATGATTACTTGACCACTACTCAGTTATGGCATTCAATGCATCCAATCTTGCAGTCAATTCTTGATTTGTTAGGTTCAAACTCTGTTTCTTTTGTCGCTTTTATCTTTCATGCGAGACAATGGAAAAAAAAAAGAATGACATTAGAGTGCTAACATGTACTAAAGGTTGAATCTTGTGTAGCCTTAATTGTGTTTATGCCTTGAATGCATGCTCTGATTCCTACATGTGAGCTTTCAGGTATGCTCCTGCAACTCAATTGTGGAGAGGCAGACTCCATGTAATGGGTGGAGGGAAGGAAGATCGCCACACACCAGCACTTGATCATTGGAGTATCGCAGTGAAGGATGGGAAAGCCTTGGAGAAAAAGTGGCAGACTGAAGTACCTATTCCCCGTGGAGGGCCTCATAGGTCAACTTGTTGCCTTTATGCATGTTTTTCTCATTTGAAGGCTTAAACCTTGTGGAAATAGCTTCAGGGACAACTTGAATAAGCTGAAAGCCTTGTTGTTCCGCTCACTAACTATGACTCTCAATTTACCAACAGGGCTTGTATTGCAGTCAATGACAGACTTTTCGTAATTGGTGGTCAAGAGGGTGATTTTCAGCCCAAACCTGGGTCACCTATTTTCAAATGTTCTCGCAGGTCTGAGGTAGGCAAGCTAATCGTTTGCTTTTTCGCTTAAATCATCAAATTAGGCTGGCTTTTATCAGGGATCTTGGGCCAATGCTAAATTTATGCATTCTTGCAGGTACTTTATGGTGATGTTTATATGTTAGATGCTCAGAACAGGTGGACGGTTTTACCTCCAATGCCAAAACCCGACTCCCATATTGAGTGTGCTTGGGTAATCGTCAACAATTCAATTATCATAACCGGAGGTACAACTGAAAAGCACCCGGTGTCCAATCGGATGACGCTGGTCGGCGAGGTGTTCCAATTTCATCTGGACTCCCTGGTGCCAATCTTCTCCTTTTGCTAAATAAGGATATTTGCTTTATACGTATGATATAATGTTTTACAGTTAGTTAAAATTGTACTTGGCCACATTTTGTAGTTCTGATATTGGTTGTTCAGATACCTGAAGAGTTCTGCCTAATTATCTATTTTGCAGACTTGGTCAGTGATTGGGAGGCTTCCTTACCGCATAAAGACCACCCTTACCGGATATTGGGATGGATGGCTCTATTTCACGTCAGGACAGAGGGACAGAGGACCTGATAATCCACAACCAAGGAAAGTCGTCGGAGAGACGTGGAGAACCAAATTGCACCTGCAATCCTGACAACGTTACTATAGACTCATTTTTGGCATTTAGTCCTTAAAATTTAGAACAAAGGTTTAAATTCTTCTGTATATAGTACATAGGTCCTTGTTTGCTTATTGTAGCAGAAAATTTTCTCTTAATCAATTTGCCTTAACGTGCACACTTTATTTTGGTTGTAGTAGTTACTCTTATAAAATTGATGCATCTATGTTATGTGGTGATTTAATCTACTGGCCATTTTGGAATTTGGCCCACCTGACTTACGAAGATAGATGAATGGAACAAAAGAAAGCATTCGGGGCAGAAATGGTCCAAAGGAAATGGGAAGAAGAGCTAACTTCTGTCTCCTGATCTTAGTTCCTGCTCAAGCAACTACTTAACAAATAAGTCCTATTGTTTTTGTCTTTTATTGTCTTTTCAATTGACCCCCAACATTCAGCAACATTTGCTTACGTTAAGTTGGACAGGGAACTTAATCAAGCAAGAGCAAAAACAGTTTACCACTTCCATTAGTTTACAGATTACAGCTACAAAATCGAGGTTCTACTAGCTTCGGCCATCCTAGATTGCATTTACAACTTATGAACAAGTAAAGAATTTTGCAGGAGAGAGGCCCGTTTCCTTTCTCTTTTTCACTCACTTTACATTAGCAAGATCTACATCACGTCCAAGGGATTTGGCGGCTGGACATCTGGGTTTCTTTTTTGATAGTTAATCAGACTAATGGATCACTTGCTACCATTAATCAACACTGTCCACAGGGTCCAACCACTTGAATGGGAGGAACCAGCACAACTCTTCTTGAAACGTTCCATGGCACCAATGACGCTCAATATTCCTTGGTTGCCTTAAGCAATATGCAACTGCAATAAAACCTACCTGCAAAATGAAAAAATTGTGTCATTAAGATAACATGCTGGATGAGGTATGCCTGTTGAGGAAATATTACATCTCATTAATTGTAATGGACCCACTTTCAGCATAGTCATCCTATATTAGCTTCTCATTCCAGTTCAGTAGATTAACGAAAGGAACCATAGTGTTACAATGCATGCTCCATTATACTAACCTGGTCTGTACTCTTGCATTGATACCCACCAACCAAAGTAAGGAAAGTAGTTTCACATTTGAAGATTCACAAGAGATTGTTAATATCTGCAGAAACTAAAACCACCACGTCAATAGGCACAGAGAACAAGCACAAAACACAAGCAGATCTGGAAGGAGAGGTGCCTTTTCATTTCAATAAAGGGGCATAAGGAGCTGGACATGGAGACACAGCAACATCAGGTAATCGGTTTATCAGATCATCCACGGCTTGCAGGCATGCATTTAGCATCTTCTTTTCCAAACGAACAAGCTGAGTAGCAACTCTCTTCTTGGGGCTAACGTTATGGTCCATCAACTAAAGTACCAAATGACCAAAAATATCAATTACAATCGTAACAAAAGTGGAATTAAGATTCAAGAACCAACAAATAGAGAATATGTAGAATTACAATGGATTCATCTTCACTTAAACTGGTTGGGTAGCCAGTTAGACGTCCTCTGAAATAATCTGCAAGTTGATCTAGCACTGCCCGCTCCATACAAGGGCTCACCTATTACAACCAGTAAGCTTCAGGATAAAATCTCAAGAGAAATAAGAACAACTTTCTGGTTAACTTTAGCAACTCAACAAGTACCAACAAACAAGAACACATAAGTCAAGAACAAACTTACAGGACAAACTGGACCCTGAGAAGAAATAACGGTTTCCATCTCAGAAGCATCTGATACATAACCCAGCCGCAAATAAGGAAGCATATCTGAAACAGCTTCTTTTTCTTTTCCTGCATACACCTAAAAGCAAGGACATATTAAAGATTTATACAAAGAAAACTATACTGTTATTTCCATTCAGTAACAATCTGCTTTCATACTTGGAAAACTTGTTTCGACAATTTGCCATTTCTTTGAGCGACCATTCTCTTGTCCTGATATTGAGGGTCCTCCGTGTTCAGTGATGCCTAGCATACACAACAGATAGAGAAAATGAATACCTTTTCTCTTTTTCTTTGGCCCATATCAGCATACTAGCACAGTATGCAAAACGAAGAATACCTCAATTATTATCCGATCATAAGGATTATCTTCATCAACAAAACCATAATTGAGAAGCAATTTCGAGTTAGGCTGTGGGCCACACCTGAAAGAAGATAACTGTAAAATTCACAATGAACCACACAAAGGCCTTGCAGAAAACCAATAGTTGCAATTAAAACAAATAACACACCAGACAACAATAGGGTCCCCAGCTTTGTATGGACGATCTACCACCAGTTCAACAGCACCATCAACAGCACTTAACATGGCTTTACATTTGCTACTGTATGCTAGCAATGGAGGTCCAAGAGGAACCAAAGCGAACCTCCGAGCCAAACTGACTTTCTGGTTTCAGAAAGGGTACCAAATAGTCAACTAACGTGTTATTTCAGATGGAAATAAAGGAAAACATAGTGTCCACTCAATACTATCAACCAAAGGATGCAATGCAGAAACTTGGTTGCATTCAGGAATTCAAAAACTTAAGAGTATGCACATTAAATTACCTGCAAATGCACCACGCAGGATTGGATTGCGACAAAAGCTTGTTTAAAAATCTCAAAAGAAAAGGCATCGGTTGGTATATCGTATGGGTATTGCTGCAAAAAAGAAGACAGGTTTATCAGAAGAATGACACAAAGGACAATAATAATCTCTGCAATAAGCAGTAATCATAGAAATTTCAAATTGACAAACAATAGCACTTTCGTTTGGAGCAATTCAAGCATATAAGAGCATCACCTGAAAAAGAGAACCAGCCATGAACCATACAGTATCAAGCTCATCATATTCTCTTTTGATTCCCTCCGCCCTTTGAAGAACTTCAGCCTATTTAATGAACCCAGAAATTAGTTTAAACCATGGAATATCTTCCAATAACTTAACATGTGCACATTGGCAAACAACAGAAAGTTCCACCGTCAATCATTCAAAAGGTAAATGATGCCGTAAATTATTACCTTGGTGGGGCTACCTGTCAGGTAATCCAATTCATTTTCCGACCACAAAAGTGGAGATTCCACAGCTAGCTGGCCTCGACCTCTCTGGCGATCAAGCTCCTTTATGTATGGATACCAGAATGACTGCTTTCCTTGCTTCTTCTCATACATCAGATATAAGGCCAAGCATGCCAATTCGGAAAGTTTGTTTGTAGTCAACAGTTCCGCTGTATGACAACAAAATTATACTGTTGCGTCAAACTTGGTTACTATTACAAGCAGTGGATTCATACAAATCAATCAGCAGCGACCACCCAATAGAGACACAGTTAGAGTTTCTATGGACATAGACTTGTATGTAAGTTTTCCATTCTTGAAATTTGCATCCTACTGCCTGTTGAAGCCTTTGCAAGTAGGCTGATTTTGCACTCAAATAGTCAATCCTCTCATTACGACTTTCACGGGGTTGCACATGCAGATTTAAAGCAATACCAGAAACTCATTTCCGCAAGCTACATGTAGTACCCCAGTCCTTCTAGAATTGACAATGAACCCCACACCTTAAAACTATAATGTACAATTGCAAGATTCTTATAGCACAATCCATCAACTACCATACAGCAAAAGAAATATCAAATGCAACATCACAACAGGCACACCATAAGGTATGGATTAAATCTCTATAAATCGGAACTCATTTTCATCATCATCAACTCTGTACTCTGTAATTCGTCTATTGGCTATCTAATCGCACTAGTCCTAGTAATCAACACCAAGAACGACAACAAAGCCCTGAAGCCTTGAAGCTTTAAGTAAGGAAAAAACAAAACTGCACCTTACCGATGGTCTCGTTTCCTAATACTCTTTCAAGCGTCACAACAAGCGAATTCGGAACCGAAAACGCCACATCGCCCGCCTGCAAAATGCATATCAAACCGCTAAAAGCTCAACTTCACCCAAAGAAGAAATAGAAAAGTAACAAATAACCAGAAAAAAAAAAAGAAAACAGAGAGGTACGAAGTGGACCTGAAGATCTTCGCTCGCAGCAACGTAATGAATGGCCCTGAGCTTTTTATCGTGAGACGGTTTCTCTTTAAGAACCACTTTACAAGGAGGCAGTCCATTCTCATGCATCCACGACTTCAAATCATCTCCTTCTTTCTCTTCTCTCTTGCTGCTCGCGACTCCGCTCCCTTTCTCCTTCGACACCAACGTCTCCGAGCCAAACGACGCCGCGGAGCACAGGCTAGGACGTTGCCGACGGCGATTCGATCGGAGCGAAGCGGCGAGCCGCAGCGGGAGCGCCGAAACCCTAGGGAGGACGGCGGGAGGAGGCGGAATGCATTTGCTGTGTAGACAAGTGAGGTCGACGGAGTGCGCCATTTTAGTTTAGGTTTAGGGGATTGGAGGATAGAATCTAATGATTTTGTTTTAAGGGACTGTACGTACACTTAGTGAGGGTAAGTCGTGTGAGATTTTTGGAGATAATTCCAGTTTCTTCTGGCTTGAAACGGTGAGGGGTCTTTTCAGTTGTGGAGGGGTATTGTTGTGTTGTGTCAGGTAGGGTCGTTGGGGGGATAAGGGAGTAGGCAAATGGCGTGAGGGAGAGAGCGAAAGAGGAAAATGATGTGTAAGATGGGAGGGAAAACAAAAATCTTTGCGTCAACCGGTTGTTGATCCCTCTTTATCCACGGTAATTTGGTAAAAATCTCCATAGTAACGATAGTAATTAACCAACCAAAATTTATAGTTACTCCCTCTTTTTTACTTTATAATTTTAATGTTTATTTTTTGGGATGATTTTAGTATTAATTCTTTTTGGTACATGATTTTAATATTAATTCGAATACACGCATCTGTATTAATAATTACAATAATTTTTTCCATAACTTCGTTTTGGCGTGCGCATTTCAGCATGATTGGCGTTCATGGCATTTAAAAAAAAAGGCAAAAGCCCCAAATTCCCCCCTGTGTTATACACTTTGGGTCGATTGAGTCCTTGAGTTTCAATTTGGGCCAATTACACATCTATGTTTGTAAAATTGGATCAATTTGCCCCATAGTCAAGAATAGAGTCAAAATTAGCCTAGTTGTCATTGACTTAGAGGCTGACGTGTAACGTTAAAGCTGATATGGCTTTTTAATTGAGGTGGACGAATAAAAGATCGACACGTATATGCCCAAAACTAAAAATTGTCTGACCCGATTTCCAGGTTAACCCAACCCACCTTACCCGTATTTATGGTTGAATCTATCCCCATTCTCTGACCCGTTCAAACTAGAAACCTTTTTTTTAAAAAAAAAACAGTTAATGGAAAGAAGCACAAGTTAAAAGGAATATCCTTTACTTCTTCTCATAGTCTACGCCAAAATTCTTCTTGTTCTAACTGAAATTGAGAAAGAAAACCATGATTCATCCTCCTCGATCTTCAATACGGCGCCACATGTTACTCTTGATTTGTCTTCCTTACGCAGTTACTTGGCTCCTAAAAATCCAAGCCGAAGATTCTATGGTTGCAGTAAGTTCGATGAATATGGGAAGAGATGGAACTTCTATGTAATGGGAGGATTGAGGATGCATGTTTGTAATAGGATGCCTGTGTTTTGATGGTTATTGGGTAACAACGATCGATTGGTTGCTGAAGTTAGCCAGCAAGTATGTTGGCTATGCCGATACATATATGGAAGCAAAAACCAAATTCTAAGCATTTGTAATATAATATATTTCTTTTATTAGTGTTTGATTCGCACGGTATAAGGGTGTTTGATGATTTGGATGCTCATAATGACAAATTTTTGGTAGTTGTCAATGTATCATTTGGTCGCATTCTACTTGTTTGATGAAATGCCAAAGAGACTAAATACACTATGTTGAAAGGGACACAATTCCTTTACTGGAAGGGAAAAATTGCAAACATTGCTATATATTGAAGTAGAAAATCATTAAGGATGAACTTGCAACAACTCATGCTACACATAGGTTGTATATTAAGTGATGAGCAATGCACAGCAAATTTTGAAGGTATTAAAATGCTATACTAATTTTACATATAATTATGCAAAGAAAGCCCAGTTTGAAACTGGTTGGCGAAAAAGAAAAAGAAAAAGAAAAAGAAAAACACTAGTTGGCAAGAAACTGTTAATGGCAATTTGAATGCAAGGTAGTGAAGGTACTTGGCCATCTGAAAATTGAAACTCTAAGAAATTCATGTTAATATAAGATCAGTGATACAGATTCAGACAAAAGAAAACTAGCAAAAAATTGCCAGTTCGAGATAGTTAACACAATAGACAAACAATCCCAAAAGCTGTGTTAAAAACATACACAATCTCAAAAGCCATGATGCCATCTAAGCATCAATATTCACGACATGGCATATGACATACATATAACTTCAAGATCTGAGGTTACTAATATCATGGCCTTTTTATTTTTAGCATAAGCAATGGTTGACTCTGCCTTTGCATCTCTTGGCAGTTATGATGAAGAGATGGTTCTCTTCTTTTTCTGCTGCAACAAGCTTGAAATCAATATCATAAGATCTTGCATCCACAGGTTAGGGAATCAGTTTTCTTTGTCTTCTCAAAGTTGTCGAAATTATTTTCTCCACAGTATAGGATGCCTGCAACAAACAGAGAAGACAATTGGCAATAGACTATAAATAAGAAACATGGAATAAAATTCTACAGAGGATCGAGCAAAAGAACCGAACAAGCTACAAGAATCGAACAAGAAGCTACAAAGAATTGAAGGAGAAGCTACATGGATTGCGTAAGGAAGACAATCGAGTACCATGTGGCGCCATCCTAATCACGAGGAGGATGAACTCAAGGTTTTTTCTCTCAATTTCAATTAGAACAAGAAGAATTTTGGGGCATGAGAAGCAGGGGATATTCATTTAGTCTGGTGTTTCTTTCCATTCACTGTTTTCTTTCGTTTTCTTTTCTTCTACTTTCGCGGGTCAGGGAGTGGGGTTAGATTCAATGATAATTGATAAATACGGGTAAGGTGGGTTGGGTTAACCTGGGAATCGGGTCAGACAATTTTTAGTTTTGGGCATATACGTGTCGATCTTTTATTCGTCCACCTCAATTAAAAAGCCATTTCAGCTTTAACGTTACACGTCAGCCTCTAAGTCAATGACAACTAGGCTAATTTTGACTCTATTCTTGACTATGGGGCAAATTGACTCAATTTTACAAACATAGATGTGTAATTGGCCCAAATTGAAACTCAAGGACTCAATCGACCCAAAGTGTATAACACAGGGAGGAATTTGGGGCTTTTGCCAAAAAAAACAACGCATGTTCACGGCAACATTTTTTTTTGATGAAAATGTTCACAGCAACATTTGAAATGAAGTGATGTGCCAAAATAAACATTGAAATAAAGTGCAAAACATAGAGTTATTCATTTTTTTTTTGTTTTCTCAGTATTGCGCTATTTATATTTCCTTAGTTGTGACTACTTGTAAGATCGTTATAGCTGTAGTTTTTCTTCGATAAGAATGACTTATATTTTCCCCTCCTCCCTCTCGTTCGCCTGGTTCAGTCTAACCCTTCCTAAAGTTAAACATTCCTTGAGCATAAAAAAGTTGAGCATTCCTCCGGCTGGCACTAAATGATAATATTATTACTGGATGCCCTCTTCAAGAGGGGATTATGTAAGTTAATGTTTATAGTCTTTTATTGGCAGGGTCCAAGTCATCTCTTTCATGACTGAATAATGTAATACTGAAGTGAAGTCAATACAATCGTTTATTCATCAAAAAAGAGGGGATTATAAATCTGTCAATGTTTTCGCAGAACGAAAGAAGCTAGAGACTACCTTTTGCTTCATTGTTCTTTTAGGAGGGGTTGACAAGTAGGACTGTGCAGATTTACCGTGCCGACATTTCCGTGCCGATACCGACGGTATCGGCTCGGAAAATGGAGGATTTTAGCGCCACCCCCTTGAGTCATGCCGTGCCGAATTAGCCCCGCCTAGGAATCGGTCGGAAGCCTTCCGAACCGTCGGTATTCGGCACAGGCCGATGCCGACAAGCCCACACGTCCTGAGCCCCACCCAAAGCCTAACCCAAGCCCAAAGATTCACTAACCCAGTAACCCTTACCCAAATCACACAACCCATTTCTCAAACCCAAACACAATTACAGAAAACATAAAAACACCTAACCCTAAAGTCACCGTCACTTTCCCGTTCTCT
>JAKUCV010007650.1:2128-20242 GCA_028386065.3 Turnera subulata
CTTTTTTTGAAAAGTGGATGATAAATTAATGCGTTATTCTGAGGTCTTAAATATATTTATTATAATTCATAAATTGGTGTTTGGTTTGGTGGTAGGAGTTATATGGTTTTTTGGTTGAACCATTTAAACCCAAGTATAGAACCGGTTGGAAAGTCGGGTTAGAGGCATGGAAAGTTGGTGGGATCCACTCCTGCCACGTAGATGCAAAACTACGTCGTATGGTAGTTATACGACGTCGTATCGAACTATGGGCAGGAGCCAACATTCGGGCAGAATCCATGTCAGCACATGCCCCGCCCAAGACCCGTGATTGACCTGCCCGCTAAAACTCCAGGTACATAAATGTCTCAAGAAAAGTTGTGGGTACATGATTGACCCAACGTAAGAAAGTTGGGTACCAACTGTACCAAAAACCCTAAAAAGATAGGATCCAAATTGTGGAAAAGGAGAAATGTGGGGTCCAAATAGACTATTAACCCATCCAAATATTATACTGTATTTTTATGCGCATGGATGGAGCATATCTTGTCTCATCGATAATCTTGTCATTTTCTAACCAAACAAATTTCTAGTGGAGTGCAAATAATGATCAGGGAGTGTAAATATGGGCTCCCATCACTTTAAGATCACCTTTGAACTCTCAAGTGCTAAAAAAAAGTTTAATGTTCCTTAAACAATATCATATTTGATCTCTGTTTTCATTATACTTCTCTTAATAATGAACATAAGAGTGTCTCATTTTGGATTAAGCAGTGAGCAAAATTCAGTAAGCCCATTCTTTGTGATATGCCCCTGTACGAGCAGTAGAAATTTTGTTGTTGGAAAAGTAAATTATATTTCCAAATGCTTCTTATCTGATTAGCCTTATGCAGGCAACTATTTCATACAACCTCTTTTCTGTTTTTGGTGTAAAGGTTGCCATTGAAATTCCAAGTTGAGACTTTCCCCTTGTAGACGACTGTAGTAGCACATGAATTGCAGATCATGTGGTGATACCTGCAAACTAATTGACTTGGCGGAAGTGTTTTATTATACCAAGACTGCTTCCCAAGATTCCATCAATGACCAATGACTATAGAGGGCGACTTGGTCATGGCTAAACAACAAGACAATATAAGTTTGTTTTTTTGGCAGATTAGAAGAAAAGGCCAACGACTTAGCTTTGGATTTTGGGATTTAAGTTGACGCTGGACTTGTCATGTTATACTGATATTTTAAGAGTCACCCGTCCCAAAATAATTTGCATTTCTTTGACAAGTAGAAGAAGGAAAAAACACTTGCATTTCTGGCATCCGGGCACCAAGACAAACTGCGCTTACACATCAACAGGAAATGACTATAAGTAGGCTGAGCTGAGGTAGATCCCTATATACTTATTTAACAAGTAGTAGAGTTTGTGTGGTAGACAGTTGACAAAGTCATTAGATTGGCAAATTCGAAACTGACCAAGACCAATGAACTTAAGAAGCCAACTTGAGCGAATCTTGTCCAATTGATAAAATACCCGACATTGTTACTCTTAATTTTGGAAAAAAACAACAGCAACGAGGAGCAAGAAGCATTTTCATCTTTAGACTTTAAGCTATATATATATATATGCTGATGAAAAAGGAAAAGAAGGATTCTGATTTCACAGGATAGCAGTAGTTACACTCAACTGACTCAAGATTAGGACTTCCATTATAATAATGCCATCCAATTTCTCTTTTCCTTCTTTTGATCAAAAGCACCATACAACTGATAACATACAAGTGCTGGCTACAAACTGAACTTTATCCATCACTTTTGGTCCTAAATCTGTAATTCACAAGAAGAATGTGAATTGGATTCTGATGTCAAAAGGCAACTGCACAGTTCACAGGGTATGTGATTATATGCCTAACTGATGCCTTAAAGTGAATGCTCACTTCAAATGGAAGTATAGAATTGGGGCCATAAGTTGCAACCAACTGGGTTTCATTTTTGTTCCTTGTTGGTAACAACTGCTCCCATTATAGCATTTGCAGCTCATCAGGATCAGAATAAGTTGCTGGTTCTGCTCAGTTCTACATGGCTTCCTTCCCACAAAAAATTGCTTTTATTTCCACTTGGTTTTAGAATCTTCGTATCCAAGCAGTCAAAAAAAGACAAGCTAATGCGGTTTCTTCATCCATTTCCAACTATAAAGAATAGCATTCCCATTTCCCATCTCTCGAAATCACTAGACCTTTTCTCCTACTAAGGTTGTTGTCTTATTATACATTCAAACATTTTCAACTTTTAAATTAAATGGTAAGGACCAAATAATGTACACGTTTCAAAGCTATTGACAAAGTCAATAAAAAAAATTAGGAAAAAAGAATTCAAAGTAATTAATACCCTACAACTTAAGGTAGATGACAATGCTACCACACAAAATTGGCCACTAGACTGGAGGTCTACTGGATTCACCCACTTCCGGTTTAACCGACCGAGTTGAACCTCCTTCATTGTCCTTGGTCGCCCCTTTTGGGGACTTAATTGAAGCTGCTCGCGTCAAAAACGTTGATGCACGGGCCAAAAACGACGGTGTTCTATTGAATATCCACCGGTCCGATTTCGCACCTTGGTCCACCCGCTCGAGTCGCTTGTAATTAAAAATCCTTCCCCTACTGCTCCCATCCGCGGGCATCCTATATCCACTCCTTGAGCTCCCTCCTCTAGGCAACACCACCATGCTCAAAGTCCGGTTCAACTCCTGGTTCATTATCTGCTTCCTAACCTCGGCCGGTAACCGCAGAGTGAACCGGTCGGTGTTTTCCCCAGGTTGAACCAAGGAATGACCAGTTGAGTGCGACCGCGGGAACTTAGGTGGTCTGCCCGATCTTGACCCACGTGTACGGCTCCTATTCAAAGTTCCGTTCACATTAATCACCTCCGGTTGCGGAGGTTGCACTTCCTCACCCACATGGTGGTCCTGTCCATGTTCGTGACCTTCCCCTTGTGACCCGCCGCCGTTTTGGGCCTCGAGGTCGGCCAACTCGGGGTGCAACTCACTGAGTTCGGGTGTGGTCTCACCTGGTTCGGGCACCAAATTAGCCCTACAAACGGGGCAAGTAGTGTGCGACTCAAGCCAAGCATCAATACACTCAGGGTGGAACACATGGTCGCATTTTGGTATCAGACGCAGCGTCTCGTCGTCCTCGAACTCGTTCAGGCAAACCGCGCACTCAAGCGCTCCTTTCCCGATCTTCAACCCCTTCACCACCGAGTAGACCAGGGTGGGGAAGGTCTCGATCACCGCCGGATCGAGTCCACGCGCTGCCGCGGCGGCGCGTCTTGATCGTCCAGCCGCACCTCCCAACCCAAGTGGGCGGACGCTGCCTGCGGCCGCCGAGTCGGAGCAGTGGCGGATGTAGATGGAGAAGAAGCCCATGAAGAAGAGGGCGGCGATGAGGACCACTATGATTATGGCCATGGAAGGGGTCACACGCGCGTAGCCGTAGGGATTCTGCGTCTCGCCGCCTGGGGGTGATGGCTGCTGCCCGACAACCTCGTATGGTCTTGTAAGAAGGAGAAGTAAGGAGAGGGTGATGAAGACCCTCCCATGTTTTTGGAACAGTGAACTACTCATGATGATTTGCGGCGGACACGAACTGTCGAAGTTGTGTAATGAACTAATCCACTGCTACTTGTACAGCTATAAATATGGTTTTTTTAAAGAGATTTTTTTAGATCGGTGTTATTTTTTGCGTGGGGTGGATAGGGAGGAGGAGGAGGAGGAGGAGGGCATGATATGTGAAGAAGAAATGAGCTGGGGAAGAAGGGTATGGGTTTATAAATGAGGGAGAGAGAGAGGAATAAATGGAGGAAAGGAGGGTGCATGGAAAGTGTCGTATTGTTCAAGAAAGTAGAATAAAGACTCTTTTCCTTTTACTTTTTTTTGGGGTAGAAAATAATACTAATAAAGACTTTGGTTAATTAGTTTGGAGTTATAGCATGATTAATTAATTAAGTCTTGACATTGAGAGAGAGAGAGAGAGGGAGGAGTGGTGTGGGTTCCACCAACGTTTTCGTGTGACGATCATGATAATGGTGCGAGGATTTTGACGGTCAGAGATGGCGTGCCACGTGGACTGACGACTCATCTGTGTTTTATGGGGATGGTGGAGGAAGGTTCCATGGAAAAACTTGAGTGAAAGTGAAACCGTGGGAGATGGAATTTCAATGCATGCTATAAACGAGTGTTTTTGTTAATTAATTTACTTAACTAGTACTTGACCATAATTCTGTTTGTTCAAATTGATGCTTTTGGATATATAGAGCTATCTATTATGAAAAATACAAAAGGTTATTGCCAAAACGAAAATGCAAAAAAAAAAAAATACAAAAGAAAGTGAGCATCTACCATGTTTTTTATTTACAAAATTTCCTTATCTTTGGGTTACGGATGTGATGTGGTCATGGGTTATTGAGATTTATTTTGGTGATTTCACCAGGTCGGGCCGAGAGTGACACACATATATATTATTTATACATATAATTATCGTGCAAGAAAATCTACCAAACTTTAATTTATCATCGTGCCACCGGCAAGAAAGTTGGAAATTTTAATTAATCCAGCAATCTTCCATCTGATATCTACTATTGTACATGTCATTAGTTTGAAAGGGAGAGGAATGGATTTTGAAATAGTGACAAGAAAAAGCAATGGAATTGAAATGATGAGAGGGCATGTTAGGCATTCAGCAATCCATGTGCTACCACTTTTTCTAACTAGTGGCTAGGAGTTTATTATAGCTAGTATTATCTTATGTTAAATTGTTAATACACCTCATGTGAAACACAGGCCCTGTTTTTTTTTTCCTCCACAATTACTATATTGAGCCCGAATGTATCTAAAGCGGAGAGTATATATATATCAGATCCTCAGGTCATTTTTGTAGATTTTATGAAGGCATTAAATTGGAAATACTTTTTATTTGATGATTGCATGTGTTGAATGGCATAGAACTTTTCTAAATTGTGCGGCAAATATTTTGTCAATTACCATGGGTCCTTATGTATAAGCAATTATTAGATTACGATAGATTTATAATATTAAATTCTCACAAATTTAAGAGACTAGTTTTTTTTAGTGAAAGAAACAAGGTATTAAACAGTCTGGACTCACCAATATCGTTGCTACAAGTATATACGTATGTATGTAATATTACTTGATTTTTTTATCATAATATGATATTATTTAGTAGCATTACACGTCTTCAATAAGTCACAAATTCTTCCATCAATTTTCTGGTTGCCTCAAAATATGAGCTTTAATAAGATAACCAGTCAATATAAGACGCATTTACCTTATTGGAGTCATCATTAATTGGTGTCACATTTTCTTTATTGCTAGGTACTACCATTTGGAGGATACAAAATCTTTTCTCCATCCTGCGCATCAATTATCCCTAGTCAATTTTTATCTCTTATTTGTAGCACTTGCTAGCCCACCATCTCCTCTTTCTGACTTTAGAAAATTAGGCTTAATTAGCTTGTAACCAAAATTGAGACTGAAAGTTCCATCTTCATGACAAGAAAGGATAACGAAGTGTAAATATTTTTAACATTCTTAATTTGTTATATCAATCTGAAATTTGAATTCCAAACTCATAAATAATATGCATGCATTATGCATTTTCAATATATAATTAAACTTTTTATTATAATCATGTTAGGTAGAGATTTGAAAAAAGAGGCTAAAATCTATCACTTGCAGTTCAACAACCATATTATAGAAAGCATTTCGCCATCATATCTATCGGCTCAATAACAGTACTTGATGTGATTTGTTTAGAGCTAGTATAATTCATTTCTTCTTTTTTTTCCTCTTTAGAATGTCCAGCTGCAGCATAATTCACCACAATCGGAGGAGGGTTGCCATGAGAATTTGCATATTAAAAAAGACCCATCGCTTATTTATAGTATTGGCATATTTATGGAGGATAAGATTCTGGAAGAATATAATCCTTTATATTAAATCAAATATTGAAAATAACATTAAGACGAGGTCAAGTGGTGGAGGAACTTAAGAACGGTCGAGGGGAATTTATATGCTGCAAGACTTCAATTGACTTCAAGTTCAAAGTTGGAAGCTAGCCCTTTAACCCAGCTGCCAGGACCATACAATCGACGGACCCACCTAGGTCATTAATTGTTTTGTCTATTGACGTAAAAAAAAAAAAACTGTTCGTCAATACTGTGAATTGTATCATTAATGTGTCACCCACGCTATTTTAATTACTTATGTTCTTTAAAGAACATCATCTTCAGTGCTTTAGATAAGACTTGCACATATTCCATGCTTTTTTCAATTGATCCATATCATATACATACATATGTATACATGTACAAGTACATATATAGTTAATTTTACGCTATCATTACTTTGATAATTAGCTACACTACTTTTCTGCGAAGTTTCTAAGGTGAAATGTCAGCTCTTAAATTATGATCTTTAATCCTAGTTCAAAAGTAGAAGAAAGAAAAGAGGATGCAATAATCAAATTTTAATTAAGTTGATTGGTGCCGTTAAAAGGTTCCAAAAATCAAATATTTGATGCTGCTCACGTACTACACTTTTGTTGTTCTTTTCCCCACGCAGTTTCCTTTAATTTTCCACACGCTCAAACTTCAAAGGAATGCATTGCTTATATATATTTATTTACCCTGAATCATTACCAAAGACATTTTTCTATCACATCCTAGAGTATCTTTGAAGTCAATATTTGGCTATATTGACTTGGTCAAGAGAAACGGTGTTGTTTGGTGTGTTCCATATTATACTTAAAAATATTCATTGGATAAACCTTTACCAACAAAGACGGACGATGATTCTCTCAGTTTCCTAGGTTCAAAAAGAAAAATCTCTCAGTTTCCTCGTTTTAATTCCAAATAGACGTCAAGGCAGGTAATCCTCATCATATGATTCTTAATATCGGAAAAAAACACAATCTTCCTTGTGTTAATTCTTTGTTTCTATCACTTTAATCAGTTATAAGTTATAACCAGCCAATCAGACATTGATTAAGAGCAAGCAATTGCATTTGAATGCTACGAATAGTTTAATTGTCTGATTTCTCTTTTCTTGTTACTGTATATGAATATTGTTCGCCAGATTTGGTTCCATCCGAATGAGCTGTGAACTTATGATAAAATATAGATATTTTGTGGTTTGTTTTGTTCACTATAATGTTATTTTGGCTAAATAATTGGTCATTGACTCTTGAGGTTATTTTTTTCATTATTTTGACAGATCTCTTGGTAAGTTAATACATTGAAGAAAAAATAAATTTATCATGTTCTGGGATTCTACTAGGTGGAGACCAAAAATTGTCTCCTATGTGTAGTACTAAAACATAAACGGGAAAGGAGTATTGGAATGAAAATAAGGCAATACCTGCAATTCTATCCCTTTTGCCTAATGAACCCAACAAAAAAAAAGTTCATGAGGTTTGGTTTCTGTGTTGCTTTTGCTGGTGGTGACAGAATTTGGCTCTTCCAAATAATTAATTTAACCGGAAAAGAAGAAAAAACATGTGATACAATTTATTTTTTTAGAAAAATTATCAACAAGCCAGGCCGCTAAGCAGCCATAAGACAGATTTGTCATATTTGTCTGGCATTTAGATGTCAAAGGGATTGATTGGAACATGGAGTACACCGTCAGGATATATTATATATATACGGTTGGGCTATTAAATGCAAAGCCTTAAATGTGCACCAAACTAATATATAAGCCACCATATCTTCTAGATTGATTCCATATAAGGACAGAGAAAGAGTGCAAATTTGATATTGAACCCAAATATTGCATCATGCATGATGGCATTTCTCTTCTCTTGTTACTGATCTAGAATATATCTCATAAAAAAAAAAAGAAAAAAATTAGAAAGTGATCTAGAAGTTTGACATTTGAGGGAAACTAAGGACTGACTTTTGATTGTCTACCATTTTCAGACTACTCTACTAGTTTGGCTTAGCACAATTGTACTACTTTTCCAAAACTTTCTGCCATGTACTAAAAGATGAGAATTTTTAAGCCCATCTTTGTGGAAACAAAGCTCTACAACGGCGGTAATACGGTTGAAATTTAGTGTTTTAATAAATTTTTTTCTATGATACATAGGATAATGTTTGGCATAAAATTACGCCTCTTGGTCTTTTATGCAAAGTTGCAGGAGAATCATTTTAGTATAGGTTTATTTAAAGATACAACATCCCTCGCGGCTTCTTGACGTCTTGGAGTAAACAAATTTGTTGACTAATGAAATGTGAAACATCTTCATGATTTGGAGTTAGTTTTTTAATGACTTTCTAGATGCAATGTGACGGATAAATTTTAATGACTTTCTAGATGCAATGGGATATATAAATGCATAGCAAACGATGACCAGTATTAAATTCCAAATCAGATTGAAGTACAGCTAACAACTAAAAGTCTCAATAAATGTACCTTCAATTTAAGCAACTGAAAGTCTCAATAAATTTACCGGCAAATTTAGCAGAAGTATCATACATTCACTAATAAATTACTCTGAATCAAGCACCATAACTTAATTAGACAATAGTTGACAATTTTCTTTCTTTCCTAGCAGTAAAATTAGGGAGTGTGTTAAATTGTTTCAAATTTTATCATGTATAGTAGTAGTACAAGCAACGGTCAATTTACTGGGGCTAAATTTGGAGCCCATAATTATGAGAAGTGCAAGATAAAACCGATGGCTCGAATGTTCTGGGATCTTCGTCTGAATTCAATCCCCACATCAGCTGGTTCATAAGTCTGAATCTGAAAAGATTGTGACATTTGAATCTAAATCTTCTTGTAACATAAGATGTGTTCAAACTGAGATTGCTTATGGATAAAATAAGGGATTAAATCAGAGAACATATCGTGAACAAATCATGCTGCAGCACTTGTATAGAGTCTTGGGCAGAATTCAAATTCTTTAGATGGTAGTAGAATCATGACTCTAATTAAAAATATTTTGGCTAATTTTTTCTAGAGATTCAATTTCGTCATCCGTTTCCCTTCCCCTTTTTTTTTTTTATTACTGGCCATTTAAAAAATTTCATTGGGCTTGACTAATTTAGTTCGAGTTTTTTTTTTGTCGAAAAAAAAAAGGCATCAGTGGTGTCATCATCGCCCCGTCGGTCCAGGCCCCGGTCAATACCGGTTACATCCTGGCATTAGACCCTCCTCATAGGAGAGACCGCCCAACCGAGACACCAGCGGACACCCTCACCTGCTACGCGTCATAATATCAGGGAATCACCGGGCTCAACGGCCAGCACCCCACCGTGTGGAAGGCCATATTCGGTCGCATCACACTATGGGGCTTGACTGGAAGCGCCGGGACTCGAACCCCAGTCTTAGAAATGGCAGGTTGAAGGCCTTGCCACTGGGCCACCACCCCCGGTGGTAATTTAGTTCGAGCTGGGTAAGAGAAAAACCATTCATAATATTGTTTCTCTCTCCATTCAAGAAGCTACTTGAGAGTAACTCTAGCCAAACCAGTTTGGCTCTCTTAGGTATAATAAGTTGGACACATCTTAGACCCTAAATTCTTCGATAATTTATCCTAAACAAAAACTTTAATTATTTTAGTGTTTTCGAAATTTAGATCATCTTTTGCTCTACAAATTAACTTCATGACGTCTGTTGAAATCCAAATATGAGTAGTGTATTTATTCCACATCTGATAAAAAAAGAGAGCGAGTAATGTATAAGCGTGTAGACCCATGTACCTAAAATTTGGGTTACCATATGATATCCTCGTCATGTTTATGAATGTCAGATAGGCCTCGTGTATTGTCTCTCTGGTTTTCTGGTGATTCCCAGATTTTAACAAGGTCACATTGTCATGCCTGAGTGGCCGGATACCGACGAGGCCTGTATGGGCACTTATGGACGGATTACCCACTCATGCAATTACTTACTAGGATAGTGTTTGTGAAACTCGCACATACATGTGAGATTGCACATTGATCATTTTAGAGAATATTACTCATACAACCCAAACAAATGTGATTAGATGACGCATAAAGCGGTGTGAGTTATGGTAACTAGTCACGTGAATGTGGGGAGAAATTAGTTTTTGCCTTTAGGCATTTTATTCTATTAGCACATCCACACTTAACCTAATTATAAGTAATTATAGTTGTATTTTCTCAACAAAGTTTTCAATTTCGACCATGAGTTGACTAATCCATGTGCCGGCATTTGCAATCCATTTACTAAAAAATTTTGACGCGATTCAAACAGTCATCCGCCTATCCCTTAGAACCCTCCATCGTCCTTTATTTCATTTAATAGCATTGATAGGCCCTCACCCACTAGCAAGAAGAGGTAAGGGGAGATTAGATCCACTTGCCTCAACCTTCTTCCTGGCTTAAAGAAACTTGTATACTCCTCATTCACCTTCACGATATAAGACATTGATCTCACACACCATATTATCAATTTTCGCCAGTGTGGATTCATGCCCATCTTCTATAGAACCATCTCTAGGAATATGCACTCCACCCTATCATAAATCACTCTCGACAACCAGACCTTTGGTCTATTCGCCATAACTTTCGCCAGGATATGGTATAGTATGCTGTAAAGACTGATTGGTCGAAGGTTCATCATATTCTCTGGCTCGTTCTTCTTTGGAATAAGAAAAATATAGGTTAGATTTAACTTTTTCTGGAAGTGGGCTGTATTGAGGGCTTCTAGTACCTCCCTTGTCATTGTAGTGCCTACTTGGTTCCAATAACGCTGGTAAAATAAAGGATTCATGTCTGGCCCAAGAGATTTGCCTGGATGCATTTGAAAGAGGGCTTTTTCAATCTCCTGCGTTGCAAACTGCCTCAGAAGTACTTCATTCATCTAGGGGCTAAAATTTTACTCTATGAAACTCAGATCATCCACACAAACATCACCCACCTCCGATTGAACTAGCGCTTTATAGGCTACTGCCACCCAGTTCATCTCAGTTTGCTCTTGTTGTAGTGCTCCTTCTTCATCCCTTAGGGCCTTCAAGTGGTTCCTTCTATGTCTATAAGTAGCACTTCAATGGAAATACTAAGTGTTATGATCCCTATCCTCCTACCACAGCACCTGAGACCTTTGTTTCAAAGCCACCTCATCTTGCTCCAGGATTCGATCCAACTCGATACTAGCTAGACGCCGCAAACTAAGGTTCCTTTCATCCGGGGGGTTGGTCTTACAACAGCTCAATCTCCTTTCTTAGTTCATGCTTTCTACGTAGACTACCCTCAAAGCGTTATTTGTGCCACAACAATAAGGATACCCTAGTGGATTTGAGCTTCTCCATCACAACATGACAGGTTGTTTATCTCCTTACCCTGTTCCATCCATCTGCTACCACATGATCAAACTTCCACTTTGACCCACACTTCTTCAAAACGGAACATGTGCTTCCTCCTCCATCTCCTTGCTAAATCCCCTTGACACCTTCCTGCTGTATTAACCATCACCAGATAGTAAGCGGACACATGATGGAGAATGTGGTCAACTGTAGTATTTGGGAACAACACACTCCACCTATTAGTTGCAAAAGCCATGTCAAGCTGCATTTCCATGAAAGCATCACCGCCCCTATTATTTGCCCACGTGAAGCTTCTCCCCTTAAAGCCTAAGTTCTCGAATTCACACTCATCAATTACTCTTCTAAAATTCCTCATCTGTCTTTCTAATCTCTCCCAACGTCCCCTTTGTTCCTGCCTCCACATTATCTCAATAAAATTTCCATAGCAAAGCCACGGGAGATCATTCTTACTTGTTAGCAACCGCAACATATCTCAACCATACTGTCTCTCAGCCTCCACCGAAGCCCTATAAAAGCCTGTTAACATCCACTTTGGAATCCAATCCTCCTCAATACACACATCAATATGGAAGCATGAATAAGAGCTTAATCGAACCTCCACATTCCTCTTCCAATATAGAGCAAGACCTCCTCTGGTTTCCTTCGCACTTACAAACACTCCATTCTCAAAACCCAAACACCATCTCAACTTATCCACAAAACTATCCCTCTTCCGAGTCTCAATAAGGAACAAAATGTTAGGATTTTTGCGCCTCACCAGGTCACGAATGGCAGGAACTGCTCAGGGCCTCCAACTCACCATCAGTTCCAACTCATACAAATCATTGATCTCAGCGGGTTGCTCCACCGCAACCTCCGTCGCGTCAATGGTTTGAGCTCTTGCATCTTCCACGCCTTGGGACAGTACAACTTGTTCCTTCTTAGGTAAATGCATACACTCACTAGTTATGAGGATAAGACTCAGGTCATCTAGTTGATAGTTTACTTGGCCTGTATCTTATTTTACAAAGCGGGATTCTACTCTTTCCTTTTAGATAGACCTCTAGTCTTGTTTTGCAAAGGTATCATAGGTGAAGATATTTGTTGTTGTGGGGCTAAAAGGTTGCTGTTACTTGGTTGACCTTCCTCAATGAAAAACAACTGCTTTAGATAAGGAGCAATCAATGTGGATAGGTCTGTAGGGTTGAAATTTTGAAAATTGAAAAGGTCTTGAGGGGTTTTACCTAAAGGATGAGACTTCGCATGCTGTTGAGTAAATATCTTACCTGAAGAAGGAAAGTTCTGCACACTTCTATCTACCGGCCAACTCTTCACACCCCCCTCCCCCCCCCTCCCATTTCAGTGCATGGTCCTCCCTCCATCTATACCCCTTTAGTAGGGTTTTCCACAGGTTCCTCCTGCCTCCTCCTACTGTCCCCAGTCCCTACAATGACTTCATCATCCTCATAGTTGTACGTTGTACCCCTATCCCTCCATTCTTGCATCTGAAGCGCTGCTATAGCACGCGCCTTCATTTCCCATCTACGTTAGAACTCTAGTGATGGCCCATCCTCCCCGGCTTCTCCCCCCATCTGGCACCTCTTCCACCATAGCCTTCCTCCTTCCACCATCTACACGGAGGTATAGACCATACTCATATGGTGGTTCCACCTTTCCGAACTCCGGATCTCTACATAGTCTTTGAATGTGACTTAACCTGCCGCATTTGTGGCAGAAATCCGATAATTGTTCAAAATTGAGTTCCACCTCCATCAAGCAAGCAATAATGAATAAACAAAATCCAAATCTGAATAATTATCTAAAAATATTAACAAGAGTTACTTCCCATCAAGATTCACAATCTTTTAGCAAGGTCGGCCTCCTCCATTTCACGTTGATTCTCTAAATAAAATTGAGTTACTTTGCCAGAGTACTTAAAGTATTCAAATGTCAATGGACAAATAATTATGCAAGAACTCACACTTGTCAATGACCAGAAGTTTGAGCCCCAACTCGCAGAAGGAGATGTGAAAATGCTCTAGGTTCCAACATTTTTAACACTCAAACTCTCTAGGGGACAATCCCCCAATAGAACGTCTACAGAAGCCATGCTTATTGGGATCCAAACAAGAGAAGACTTGAGAGCCCAAAAACTACAAAACCTGAAAAGCATTAAATCTGCAAGAATACAACTTGAGTGACTCGATAAATGACCTAAGTTCATAAATATGGGAAGACAATTCAAATGCTGCTTCATGGTTGTCATCATATGTGCCTTCTGCCTGTATAGGATCTGAGAAGTCTAGCTCTAAGTCTTTCACATGATATGAAACGGTGAAGTTGATGGACTTTTTCATGTCAAGCAGGAAATGGTTTAGCCTTAAAGATACAAGCACAAATCTTGCAACCTGAGTGATGCTCTCAGTAACTATCTAACCAAGGGGCGCATCTGTCTAGTCCCCAAGGCACCGCTATAATCTCTCTTTTTATTTTCCAACACAACTCCCGAGGGGTACCTTCTCTCCCATTCGGTGCTACCGGTCAATAGCCCCAGTAGTGTTCCTTTCGTTATTCTCAATTTATAATCATTATTCCTCCAATTATGATTTCAGGAGATTATATGTTCCTCACATTATGTTATCAAGGTTGTGTACCTTATTAGTAAATCTCATACTTGGTCCTTAATCCTACAATCAATTGCATATGATATTATCATAACAACACTTGCCATTATATATGGCAAAATGACCGATAATCGGCATATAATCAAACATGCACTCAACACAGACAAGCATGTAGCACAACAAGCTCAACCAGGCATACAATGCTCACAACATAAAATAGCTTACCACACGATATACCAAGACTGTCAGTTCGAGTACCGAGTACCGCAGGTAATAACACATACACATGTTTATACGTCCTCACCTGGGCTATAATAATTTCCATAGAATCTGAAGCTCCGTCTTGCCTCGACACGCCTATATTATAACAAGATTGCAACCACATATGAGGTACACATACAATATGATGGGTGCATACAAAACATTTTGTTCTACCAACTCAGCGGCTAAAGTCCCTAAGGGTGTCATTTAGGAATCAAGTTTGGATTTCAGCCCAATGATTTTATAAAACCCATCAAAATCTTGTAAATCTATTAAAAGACTAGATGTCAAGTTTATTGTCCATTGGGCCTAAAAGTACATTGTCCTAAATTCCCAAATCCACATCAGGCATAAAGCCCACTTCAATAATAGTTATTAGGTCTAGAACCCATATATACATAATATGTCATTAATTAGGCCTGAGCCTAGCCCGTTCTTATAATCATATTAAACCAAACTCTCGAGCCTAGTCTTTCCGATCTAAAGGTTCTATCCGCATCGGTGGGATTCCGGCTACTCGCCTCTCAACTCGCCATACTCGGTTTCCACTATTTCCATTTCAATTCAACACACTAATTAAATGCATTTACATTACATGACATGTAAAAAATTAAAAATTACGGCATCACTGGGAATTACCGTTTACCGCAAATTCTTGTTACTCGCCGGAACAGTACCATCTCGACGGATTCCGGTGACAGCCTCACCGAAAAATGCCCAACAGCCCAGAAAACGCTTCACACCAATCTGCCAAAACTCCAATAATACTGATAGACACTTAATATAATAAAATTGTAATTCACAGAACGTCAGTTAAACCCCCAAAAGGATTTAATGTATCCAAAAAGTTTACTAGAAGAAAGATCCACACTCCCAGTGTCTTCCAGATTCGAGCCTAGCATTTCACTACCTAGAACACCTCGCATCGACAAGCACGAATCCGCCAAAATCTGCTACCAATCAACAACCCAAACCCCCGCCATTAACAAACCACCAAAACAATCACAACAACTACCACAAACAACAAAGGAATTGAACGAAAAGGGAAAGAGAGGGTGGCGGCGCAACACTTACTAATGAAGTAGGAGGCGGCAACGCGAAGAAACAACCCACTACCCTGACCTGGATGCGGCCCCAACCAGGACGAACCTGGTTCCCGATTTCCTTTGTTCCTTCCTTTGATGCAGAGACGGCGGCGTCTTGCAGGTGGAGGAGAAAAGGCATCATCTTTTGTCCTTTAAGGCGGCAATGAGTGTTGGACAGAGAGAGAGAGAGTTAAAGAACGGCTGCCATTTGGGGAGAAGAAGAGAAAAAAATAAGGAGAGACATAAAAGAATGGCTTTTATTCTAGAGGGCTAGGGTTAACGTTTTTCCCGCATCAGAAACGACGTCGTTTTGGATGAAACGATGTTTCAATCCCCGCGTTCGGTCCCGGGCGTGGTCAACTTCCTATCAATCGGTCAAAACGCAACCATTTGTTGCATTTTAAGCTTTCTCCTTACTAAAATGGCATAGTTTTGGTCAAAACTACCCTAAACCATGTGTTTCACCTCCAAACATAAATCAATTCCAAAAAAATCCGATTTAGGATTAACTCCAAAATAATGGTAATAATTCCAAGGAAATAAAATAATCCCATTTTCCCGAAAAATTTCAATGAGGGAAAAATTGAAAATTTACCTCCAAAATTTCCATAATATAACTATCAAAAAAATCGAGGCATTATAATGGCCAATTCAATAACATTGTTAAGCACACTGTAAAATAAATCAAGTAATAACAAATAAACAAAATCCATATATGAATAACTATCTAGAAAATTCAAGAAGAGTTACATCTTATAGACCTAGATAAAGAAATTAGTTCATGGAAGTAAAAAAAATAATAAAGATAAATAAAGTAGTCGACATATTGCAAACCAGTAATAAAGTTGCCTAAACAAAGATGAGAGCTCCACTTTCTTCTATTGCTGTCCAAAGTTGCTTCTGGAAGTTGGGTCTTGATCCTTTTAGACCTAGAATTTTCTCCTAAAAGATAGTAGTATTCTTTCGATAACGCTCCTGCAATTTAGCTTCAAGATTTCCTTGTTAATTAGGTGTCCAGATTTTCTTTCCAAGCTAGGAGTGTCTAGGTGAATTAACTCTTTAATTCCCTGAAAATAAGGAGCAATATTTATTAAAATAAAATCCTAATCGACAGCACACTGTGAGGGACGCTGACTGGTGCACGTATTGTATTAAAACGTAGCTCTTCACAGTGCCCATTGATTTTGAGCTTGGATCATCAATTTTCTCTAACAAGGGTATAAATGCACATGAAAGTGAACATGGTCACGAGAATAGGATTTAACATAGAAGAAAATATTTTATTGCCTAAATGAATGCATGACTCCTAAATGCAAGGCCAAAAAATTGGAAAACATGCTATGTATAATTTTATACTCATCTGCCTACAACCATGTGAGTTATGGCAACTTGTCATAGTCATGTACATAGAAATTATCTTTTGCCTTTAGACATTTTATTCTATTAACATATCGACACTTAAATCTAATTTAAGTAACTAGTTGTATTTTCTCAACGTGGCTTACAATTTCGACCATGAATTGACTAATCCATCTGCCCGCATTTGTAGTCCATTTACTAATCATTTTTCACCGATTCATATATATTTTACCTACCAAGATAAAGCATTTTGCTGATCTCCTATTTCTTTCTTCTGCTTGTTATTTTTTAATTCATCATTCTCTTTATACATTTAAAATTGGTGAAATTGGTGGAGGTCTCCAAATGGCATTATGATTTATTTCAAATTATCATCTTCAAGTTGGATATATCCCATTCTAGTTTTCGTATTCCGAGTCGAGGGAGAGTTCTAAGATATCAAGAATTTCTATATTACGTATATATCATTAATTTCCTTCACCCTATAGTAGGGCTGTCAAAAGAGGTCTTGACCCTATATATTAATATGGTTGGAGCCTAACACAGAATTAGCAAGTATGGATTAAGGTTTTCTATATGATTAGCTAGATGAGTTGACTCCGCTCTAACCTGAAAATTATAAACAGTTGAAGACAGGAAATGAAAGCAAAACCCTCCTAATTTTTTTTTTTTTGATTGCTAAAACCCTCCTAGTTACATTGACTGCATACAAAAAACTTGGTGATCCTTCAATACGGACCAAGCGAAGAGGAATTTTCCACATCCCAAAAAGTATTAATCAAATTCAAAATGTAATATAGTTGCATTTAATTTTGTCACTAAAAGTTATTTTTTTTTTTTTTGAATCATATGAAATAAGGAAGAATATAAGGGTGTAAACAAAGAACCATTAAGGTCAGCTAGAAAGACATTGAGGCAACCAACCGGCACCTCTGCAAAATAAGTGACCCCTAATGGCAAAGAAAAGCCATGCTTCGCCAGCCAATCGGCACAAGAGTTTGTTTCCCGAAAGACATGGACCAGCTGCACCTCCCAGGGTAAGTGCAACAAATCCTGAACAGACCGCAACAAAGCAGTGCTGTGCTGGGAACGTGATGATACATGCTGCAAATTCTGATGAAGATCTAAGGAATCCATCTCTGCCAACACCTGGCGATATCCTAAATCAAAAGCCAAACGTAGACCAACAAACAAACCCCACAATTCAGCATTCAAAACAGAGCACGAACCAATATTATATAAAAAGCCATGGAGCCAGTCACCAGTAGTGTCACGGGCCGGGAGTTTTGGAAAGCAAACTCCGCCACCAATTGTCACGAGACTTGGAAATCCCAACAATTGCCCGTGCGGCACTTAGGCAAGAACCCCAATCTCAAGCCTAAGTCAGCCTAAACCCCGCTACCACGCTAGCAAGAGAACTCTCGGAAAGTATTGGAGGAAAGCAATGTGTATATTAACAACAAAGAG
>JAKUCV010007651.1:0-13517 GCA_028386065.3 Turnera subulata
CGACTAAGCCCAGATAAGTGACAGTAGGATGATGGGCTTCAACTTCAGCTCCTCTCCAAGCTTGTTCACTCGATCTTCCAACAACTCAATATTCAAAAGTGCTTGAACTTGTTGTTGCAGCTGATCTTTGATCTTCTTGGACCGAGCCCGTGTCATTGGACCCGTAGGAATCACCAACTCGCCAGCTCCCTGAGTGCCCACATCCATGTCCGCATCAATAAGATGTAAGAGAATTCTAACTATATGGATAGGATGTAGGAGAACTCTAAGAATTTGTACTTAATGTTAAGAATTCTAAAAGATATCTTCTAATTACATAGAACCCCAATTGACATCATCTTAATATCATGGAATTTAAGGGTTTATACTTAATTTAAGAATAACTCAATGGAATGTTAAACATTTTCTTTAAAATATTTATTTTATAATAAAAAATTATTATTGTATATAATTATATCATGTCTATTGAGAGAATGCAACGTGTACAAATCGACACATGGTATATATATATATATATATATATCTGTATAAGTGGGGGTGAAATATAACGTCAGATTTTCGAAGTTGCTATTTATGGGAAGTTGTATGAAAGTTTCCTTAGAGGGTATTCAAATTTCGGTAAAATTTAAAATTTTTCCTACAAACTACTTTACCTTAAATTCCATAAATATTATATGTATTTATCTAAATTTTTCTTAATTTCTTTAGAATATTTACTTAGTATACACATAAGAATAATTGTTTAAGATCTTATCTTAAAGGGTATTTAAAATAGAGATTTATTTCATTTCTTAAATAATTTTAGAGAAGGTTTGAAAAATAAATTAAAGGGAGTTACACTAAGTCCGTACACATTCTAACCAAATATTAGCAGTCTTGTGCACACAAGTCTCGGGTCGTGAGTCATGACAATTGGGTGCGACACAATCCTTTAAGGTGATTAACTGGCAGGGAACGTCCCAAACCTTGACAGTTCCAAAATAAAGTAATCATGGCTGAGGTGATGGCAGTTTAGGGTCAACCACCACAACCTCATTAGCACCATAAACTACCTCTGAACTCTTCCTCACCTCCTCCAAACAACTCTCGAAACTGAAGTCCACTACCTTCTACCCTCTGAAGCATGGTAACACTTTCATGAGATAACCTTGCTTCTCTCGCACGTCTATGCACCCTAAACCTTTTTTGTCCTGATGCCTTAATAATAAAGGATAGAACATCTGTTGGCCTGTTTATCTCCACAAAAGACTTCGACTCACCCTCAAGAGTAGGGGAGAGCAATCGATACGGAACGGTATACCGTATCAATTTTTTGATCGGCAGGAGAATACCGAGGGGACCCTCATATTGACTGACCCATACGCTGTTGAAAATTAGGCAATACCGACAAAATACCAATCGGCTGGGCTCGGTCAGTATACCGATGATACCGAGCCGAAATAGGCAGAAGCTACAAAGATTGGAACCGAATAATTTTGCTAATTTTCCAACCTTTCATTTCTCACATACACCTCAGATATTCTAGAAGTATTAATTACACAACAATCCATCAAGCACGCATTCAAAGGCATTCACAAAGTCTGGAAATCATGTTTTCATATTCCACAAACAATAAAATACACAATAATCCATCAAACAAGCATTCAAGGCATTTACAAAGTTTGGAAATCTTGTTTTAACATTCCAGAGATATACATACACAACAGTCCATTCATCAAGCATTCAAGGCATTCAAGGAAGGTAGTAAAATATAAAACATACTTAAATACATGCAGATAATGAATATATGAAAGCTAAAATACTTAAGTACAATCATGATTGAGGAGCCTTATGATATCAAAAGAAGGCTCTTCAATCCAAAAAAAATCTTCTATTTCAGTTGGCCTTTAGTCTAATAAAAGTAAAAGAAGAAGTGGACATAAATACAATGTTTTGCAAAAACAGTCTCCACTCTTTAATTGCGAACCCAAGATTCTTGACATTGTCCCTTTCCAATTTCCGCCTTCTGTAAAAAATTACAAATATATCAGAATTGAAAAATATAGACAAAAAAAAAATTTCAATAGCTGGAAAGAACTACACCACATATACCAGAATTGAAAAGTAGACAAAGATGATCATAAATAACCATTTTAAAAACTGGAAAGAGCCACAAATACCAGAATTGCTTCAAACTTCAATAGCTGGTTTTATACATAGATCGACCAATTCTAGAAAATAAAAATTAGATTTGTAAGTATCTAAACTCATATAACGAAAGAAAAAGAAGAACAACCAAAATTAGTACAAAAAAATAGGAAGTAAAGAGAATTAAATTACCATATTTAAGCTTCTCAACATCTATTACACTCTCCTCTCATTGGGAATGATACTCTGGTGCTCTTGCTCACATCCAATCTTGAGCACAAATGAGGCCTTGCACAATCTTAGGAGTCAAAAAGCTCCTGAAAGCATCAAGAATTCTTCTATAAGTACCAAATGTCAATTCTGATGCACTAGTCGATTTTGGGACAGTAAGCGCAACACAAGCCATTGCTGATAGGATGAGAAATCTTGGTGTATTAACCCTCCACCACGACAATACATCAAAATCTTTAGCATAGTTTTCAATAACTTCCCCTTTATACCTGTCCAACTTTGTTTTACTTTCTCCATTGGCATCCTGCATCCTCTTGTACAATGATATCCTCTCCAAGTTCAACCTCTCGATCCTATCTGTATCATCATCTTCTTGTTCACTAGCCTCAGCACCACTTGGACTTGGTTGTTGAGTCTAAATAGACTGTCTGACACTATAGGTTTGAGGGAATAGAGTATGACCATAAGCATCAAACAATTCAAAGATTGCAACCTTTATGTTTTCCCACATCCCACTTCCAACAGTTTCACCACACGCTTTTTTCAAATAAAACTGAACATAATCAAACTTAAGTCGAGGGTCAAGTATTGCAGCAACAAAATTTACCATATTAAATTGCTCCAACTCCCCCCAATACTTTTCAAACTTCACCATAATGTTCTATTCCATGACGCTCAACTCAAGATCACGACTTTTTGCCCAAGTGCTCAAAAGTTCATAAACAGAAATGATTGCATCAAAATACGAAGTGTAAGTGGTGTAAGATGAACCAGAAACAAAATTAGTAAAATTATAGATATTTTTAAGATACTTGCACAACTTTCTAACCCTAATCCAATCATCTGAAGTAGGTAAACCAAGCCAATCATTAGCCACATTCTTCTTAGCTGATTCTATTTCAACTTTAAAATTATCATCTACATTAAGGTATCTATAAAAAACAACATCAAATTTGCATGCAGTTTGTAACACATGTAGGATGAATTCTACCTAGTTGGGACTTGTAAATGACAATAAAGACTTTGATGCCAATTTCTCTTTCTTGACACACTCCTTAAACTTGTCTAACCTTACTGGAGATATCCTCACATATTTAACAACCTTACGAATCCTATAAACAGACTTTCCTACTGCCATCAATCTGTCATTAACAATCAAATTGTTAATGTGAGCCATATACACCTCATATGCATGTATCTATATCCTGAAATGCTTCCTTTATACTTGATTAACTTCCTCTGCAGACCCTCTAGTGCCTTATTATTTGATGATGCATTATCTACAGTCACAGTAAAGACACCATTGATTCCCCACTCAATTAAACACCTTTCAACAATAGCAACAATTTTCTCCCTCCTATGACTAGTAATGAGTCAAAAATTTAGGATTATTTTCTTCAATTTCCAATTCCTATCAATGAAATGTGTTGTCGGGCTCATATAGTTAACGCGTTGGATCGATGCCCAAGTGTCAGATGTGAGGCTAACTCTATCACAATTAGCTTTCAGATATGCCTTTAAGACTTTCTTCTCTTCTAAGAAAAATTGTAAATAATCTCTAAAAATTGTCCATCTAGATGGAATCTTAAACCTAGGACAAGCCACTGACATCATCCACCGAAACCCCTTACCGCGTACAAATTTGAAAGGTAATTCTTCTACAATCATTTGAGCAAGTGATTTCCTAATAGCATCCTGATCACACTTAAATGTAGCTAAAGATGTCTTTCCATCATCCCCTATCTTATTTTTTAAACACAGAAGGCTTAAGCTAGAGGGGGGGTGAATAGCTTATGACCTAAAACCGAAAATATTTGCAGGAAGTAAATGCGGAATAGAAAGAATGAGGGACACAAGGATTTTTATACTAGTTCACACACAACTAATTTGTGGCTAATCCAATCCTTCAAGGTTCACTTGAAGAGTTCACTATCTAGGTTAAGCTTCCGGGTGCTTAACAAACCGTTTACAACCTAGGAATTCTAATTACAAGAATCTTAAACCTGAGAGTTCAAGTCACATGAACCTCAACACTCTTGCTTGAAGATACCTCACTTCAAGACTTCTCTCAAGGGAACAAACCTCCCTTATAGTGTGTTACAACACTCTCAATCTCTCAAACAAAACACTCTTGAAGAGTGGGTATGAGTACAAATGAAAGCTTAATGAAGCAACTCTATAATCTCATAAGAGATTAGCTCAAAAATTGATTGAATGATTTTCAAATAAATGCTTGAATGTATGAAGGGAAAAGCTGTTTGATAAAGAGGTTTAAAGCCTCTATTTATAGCTTCAAAAACTCATATGGTCGTTGGGGACAAGTTCTGAAACCTTTTAGACAAGATAGCATGCTTGGTGAAAAAGTTGTTTGATTCCAACGGCACAACATTGATGTTGGGGGGCACAACATTGATGTTGGGGGTCACAACATCGATATTTGTCCGTTGGATTTGAATAATTGAGCCAACGGCTACTAAAACATCGATGTTTGTTTGATCAACATCGATGTTTTCATAGACAACATCGATGTTTACAAACCCAACATCGATGTTTTGGTGCTTCGCAAAAAAATGATGAAGTTGATTTGTTAAGAACATCGATGTTGGAGGAGGCAACATCGATGTTTAAATGCTGCGACAAAACCATTTTGAAAACAAATATCATAACATCGATGTTGTGTAAGCCAACATCGATGTTCTTAACACAACATCGATGTTTTGGACACAACATCGATGTTCTTGAGTTACGACAATTTTTTGATTTGTTTGAAGGCAAATAACATCGATGTTTGGACAGGGAACATCGATGTTTAGGACTCAAAAATCAATTTTATGACTGAAAGCATGCTATGAAATGCATGAGTAACTTTTGTTTTGTTTTGAGCTAATAACTTGGAAGTTTTGAGTTACCATTTACAAGGAGTTCATATAGATAGTTCCTATAATTCTTCATCCTTGTTGCTTCAATCCTTGTGCTCCTTTCTCTTTAGACTTTTGCTCCTTTGATTGGTTTCTTTTTTCTTCAAGGTTTTCATCAATTGAGCTATGGTTGGTTTGTCATTATCAAAACCCTGAAATGAGACAATGACGCATGAGTTCTTACAATTTTCCCCTTTTTGATGATGACAAACAAATAGAAGTATTTGCCAAATTTTATGAAGATATAAGTGAGATTAAATTCCCCTAACTTTAGTTCCCCCTAACTTGGTGCATATGTTTATTCCCCCTAAATTCCCCTAACTTTAATTCCCCTAACTTGGTGTATATACTCTTCTTCTTATTATCTTTCCCCTTTTGTCATTAGCAAAAAGAATGAGCAATAAGAAGCATTTTATTGAATTGAAAAGGAAACGGAAACATAGCAAGAAATAAAGGTGTTAGAAAGATGGACTCTCATCATCGGTATCATCAGCTTCGTCATGGGCTTCCTCATCACCATCATCGTCTTCTTCATTATCTTCTTCCATTGGTGTGTAGTCCTCATCATCATCATCATCTCCATCATCAACATTCAAGTCTTGAAGTACGGTGGAGGAGTGATATGGTGGAGGAGCATAGTTGACATGAGCAAAATATGAGCGAAGATCGTGCCCTTGTCTTTGCACTTCCGTGTCGATGCGATCAATGGATCATTCCATGCCTTCGATAGTGTGTCCCATGGTATTGAGAGAGAGTCCCATGGTATTCACACTAAGTTGTAAGGCATGGAGGGAAGCCGCAATAGATTCAAGCGTAACTGGAGGAGCTTGGACAGGAGCTGGAAGTGCGAGAAATGCGCCTGCTGGTTGTTCTTCTGCTTGGTGTTCAGCTGCTTGGGCAGGCCGTTGAGCAGCCTCAGGTTGTCCGGTGCGGAAGGTGGCATCAGAAATCGCCCAAATTTTAGCATGAGGAGTTAGACTTCCTACCAACGGATTGATACCGGCACCCATCAAAATGTTGGTCACCAAGAAAGCATAAGGTAGAGGATGATCGTTGGTCGCATGTTCCGTCATATGCATGAGGACGAAACGTGCCCAATTGATGGGCGCCCCGTGGAGAATGGCGTGAAGAACCCTCTCATCTTCAGTGGACAGAGAAGTGTGATTTCCGGCTCTCGTTTTGATTATCCGAGTGAGAAGATAGAAAAGGACCCTGTACTCTGGATTTATCGAGTGAATGGTGGGTCGGCCGGAACGGTTTCTCTTCACCTCCGTGAAACCGAGCTCAGCGAGAAGAGGTACTTCATGGGTGGTGAGAAAATGATCACCCCCATAGGCAGAGATGTCGTGTCCTTGAAAAGGCAGTTTGGCAAAGGTGCCGAACTGCTCCAAGGTGAGCTGGATTGTTTTGCCATTCACTTGTGCGGATAGAACGTCTCCGTCTCGGGTGAGAGTAGAGTAAAAGGCTCGAATGAAGTCGACATTAAATTCATTCCGGCTCCTGGTAACAAACTCCCAGATATGAGACTCTTGAAGAAGTCGTTGAAGGTTCGCGTATTGCTTCTCATGAGGGTAGTCCTCGGGAAGGTATCGTGGTGGTGCAATGGTTCGTTTGGCGAAAAAGGATAGGTAATGGTTGAGTTGATTCCAGGAAGTGAACCAAATGTTGGAACCCTCCACGAAATATTGATGAACAGAGCTTGAGGAGCTTCTTCTTTTGGGTGGTTGCTCATGCAAAGGGTCTTTTCCTTTGGAACTTTTCTTTCCACCAACCATGATTAAAGAAGAGGGTGTGGAATGAGAAGAATGAAAGCCAAAGAGTGTGTAAAAGGAGAGGAAGAGCAAAGTGAGAGAAGAGGAAGCTTGTGAGCAGAGGAGTAGGTGGAGATGAGAAGATGATATGAGTATTTATATGGAGGGGTTCAAAAAGTAGCCGTTAGAGGCCTCAAACGGCTATTTTTTTTGAAAAACAACGGCAGAACATCGATGTTCTGACCCACAACATCGATGTTTAGATGGCTCAACGGCTATTTTTTTGAACTGCAACGATCAAACATCAATGTTTGTTTTCAGAGGAAACATCGATGTTTTATGCACTCGGCCGAAAAAGAGATAACATGCCCTTGATGTAACATCGATGTTTTGTACTCAAACATCGATGTTTTTTGCTCTCTGCCAAAAAAAAGAAACATACCCATTGTTTAAAACATCGATGTTGTATACCTAAACATCGATGTTTTATGCACTCGGCCGAATTGATGTTTAAGAAAAATGGTAAAACATCGATGTTGGTCCTCAAAACATCGATGTTTTGGACCTTCGGAAATTTAGAGAAATTAAGTGAAATAGTGCCAACATCGATGTTGGATGACTAAACATCGATGTTGCAGTGAGAATTTTGAAGACTTATCTGAACATCGATGTTGTGATACGCAACATCGATGTTTTGAACATTCGGCCTGTTGTGAATTGCATCCAACATCGATGTTATGTTTGGAAACATCGATGTTGGCTCAGTTTTGCTAAGTTAAGTCCTTTTGTTCATCCTCGCTTGTGATCCGAATTGAGGTGTACCTGCGAAACAGAGTTAGAGGAGCCTCTAACGCTCAAGTTAGGAACAAAAAGATACAAGCTTTATTAACATAGAAACATAGGTAACAAAGTTAAGAGGTAGTAAGGAAGCCTCTGCCCCCAAGAAATATTTTCTTGGATTTCTATCCTGCCAGGATGAGGAGGTGTCTCCTTGTTGTAAGTACACCGGGCTTGAGAAAATGTCTTGTCAGTTGGACTTTGGTTGCCTCTGATGCCCAGCTAATCAGACGGTAAAATCCGTGATGAATCAATAATGCAGTTAAAACCACGATTGTCAAAAAGGAAATCTTTGATAATCACAAAAATTTGTAGGGTTGCAGACATTGATTGAGCAATAATTTAAGTAATTGGCAAGTTGTTGAAAGAGAAGATTCTTGAAGATTGAAGCAGTTAGGAGGGGCCTTCTTCTGAACATTTTTCAAAGATGGTAGGGGTCACCTCCTAAACAATCTTTGGACATTTCAGAAATTGGTAGGGGTCACCTTCTGAGAGAAGAAGCAACATAGTTGTGTTTCTATAAATAGGCATACGATGGAGCTCATTAGACACAGAAAATTATAAGCCAATTTCTGAGAGAGAGTTAGGCAAAAAAAAATAAAACCAAGAATGCCTGCCCCTTCCACTGTCTTTTTTGTTGAGGGTGCAGCCGTAGGCAGGAGAAACCGATTAGCCTATAGTATTGTAAGTGAGCCGTCTGAGGATCTGCCTAATGAACTAGGTCGAATTCCTCGCTTAGTATTTGTTGATGAGCTCTACTCTTCTAGGTTTTTTGTCACAACCATGGAAGAGACTGTTT
Source organism: Turnera subulata (assembly GCA_028386065.3). Taxonomy (NCBI): domain Eukaryota; kingdom Viridiplantae; phylum Streptophyta; class Magnoliopsida; order Malpighiales; family Passifloraceae; genus Turnera; species Turnera subulata. The sequence continues at coordinate 8,664 of JAKUCV010007651.1, forward strand.
TTCTTAAGAGTCAAAACCCCCTTAGAACATCCTTCTATGGTATTGCCAATGCCATAATGTTCTTCATATCTGAAAGGCTTGAGAGTTTTCAAATGGAGTCTACCCATCAAACCTTAGAACAAGGAAGCTATTACCGTCTTTCAATGACTGCTCAGAGTGCTTCACTGGTCCCTGGCTTACCGCCAACTTGGCCAAAGGTTCGCCTGCTCGTGTGGAATTGCAGGGGAATCACGAGGCGCTCTTAAGATTTTATAAGAATGTTGAGAGACCTGAAGAACCAGTACAAACCGAACATGGTTCTGCTCACCGAGACATTGTGGCAACCTGGCGAAAACCACGGGTTCATCCCTCTCCGTTTTCCATCAGTGAACTGGTTTGAAATCCCTGGCCAGAATAACTCGGGTGGAATGTGGTTTGCATGGAATGATAGTGTGAGGGTTAATATAGTCAATGACCCTAATAGCTTCTCTGTAACTACTGTACCGAATCGTTAGGAGCTAGATTATGATAGGTATGTATGTTTAAAAATATGTGTGATTGTAATGTAATATAAATAATGTAAGCATGTGTGTGATTGTAATATTATGAAATAGTGTGAGTGTGTGTGTGTGACTGTAATGAAGAAATTCAGGTTTTATGATCTTTGTATGTGTGATAATTATGATGAAAGAATGCATGAATTTAAATTATTGTAGAGTCAAGAATGCCAAGTTTAGTACGAATGCGAAAGAATGACTCTTGCTCCAAGGGTTTTGTAAAAATGTCTGCCAATTGAAATTTTGTGTCCACAAATTCAATAGCTATGTCTCCCTTGAGAACATGATCTCTAATAAAGTGATGTCTAATGTCAATATGTTTAGTCCTTGAGTGTAAGATTGGATTTTTAGTTAGACTTATGGCACTAGTATTGTCACACCTAAGAGGAATGTGATTGATGTTAAGACCATAATCCTCTAATTGTTGTTTCATCCAAATGATTTGAGCACAACAACTACCAGCTGCAATGTATTCTGCCTCGGTGGTGGATAATGCTACACTAGCTTGTTTCTTACTAAACCAAGAAACTAAGGAGCTCCCGAGTAAGTGACAAGTTCCACTAGTACTCTTACGATCTAGTTTGCATCCTGCAAAGTCTGAGTCGGAATAGCCCATGAGTTGAAGTGTAGAACCTTTAGGATACCATAGTCCAACATTAATTGTGCCTATTAGGTATTTCATAATTCTTTTAATTGCCTTAAGATGAGACTCTTTAGGGCATGCTTGATACCTAGCACATAAACAAACGCTAAACATAATGTCCGGCCTACTTGCAGTTAAGTAGAGAAGGGATCCGATCATACCTCGATATTTTTTAACCTCAACTTCCTTACCTTTCTCATCCTTGTCTAGAAGTACAGAAGTGCTCATAGGTGTGGCCATTTCCTTTGATCCGTCCATTTCAAAGCGCTTAAGCAATTCCTTGCAATACTTTGATTGTGAGATGAATGTGCCTTCCTTCATTTGTTTGACTTGCAGTCCCAAAAAGAAAGTCAATTCACCCATCATGGACATTTCAAATTCGCTGGTCATCATAGCAGAGAATTCCTTGCACAAGGATATGTTAGTAGCACCGAAAATGATGTCATCTACATAAATTTGTACTAAGAGGATGTCATTGTTTTTACTTTTAATAAAGAGTGTAGTATCCACCTTTCCCCTTTTGAACCCATTGTCCAAAAGAAATTTGCTCAAGCGTTCATACCAAGCTCTAGGAGCTTGCTTAAGACCATAGAGTGCTTTCTTAAGTTTGAAGACATGATCAGGAAATGCATGATCTTCAAAGCCTGGGGGTTGATTAACATACACTTCTTCTTGAATGAAGCCATTTAGAAATGCACTTTTAACATCCATTTGATACAGCTTAAAGTCCATTGACGATGCAAATGCAAGCAATAAGCGAATGGCTTCTAATCGTGCAACTGGTGCATATGTTTCTTCAAAATCGATTCCCTCTTCTTGATTATAACCTTTTGCTACTAACCTAGCTTTATTTCTAGTTATTATGCCATTTTCATCTAATTTATTTCTAAACACCCATTTCGTGCCAATTATTGTATGATCAATAGGCCTTGGAACCAATTTCCAAACATCATTACGTTTGAAATGGTTTAGCTCTTCTTGCATAGCCAAGGTTCAATGTTCATCATTAATTGCTTCAGAAATGGTTGTTGGCTCAATTTGTGAAACAAATGCCATGTGACTTACAGTATCTCTAAGGGAATTGCGAGTACTTACACCGCGGTTGATATCACCAATTACGGTTTCAAGAGGATGGTCTTTCGATTCTCGCCATCCTCTAGGGAGTTCTTGGTTGACATCAACCGTTGTTTGTTCCGCGTTTGAGCTGTCATTGGGTGAGTGACTTAGCTCTTCTTTTTCTTTGTCGCCCAAGGATATCTTTTCAAGTGTACCTACAAGATCATCACAAAAGTCCTTTCTCGCCAAGCGAGTATCATTTTCTGCAAACACAACATGAGGGGATTCTTCAACATTTAAAGTTCGTTTATTGAAGACTCTATACGCTTTGCTGCACAATGAATAACCGAGAAAGATGCCTTCATCAGACTTTGCATCGAATTTTCCCAAATTGTCTTTCCCATTATTATGAACAAAACATTTGCATCCAAATACTCGTAAATGAGAAATGTTAGGCTTTCTTCCCTTGTATAATTCATAGGGCGTTTTCATGAGTATTGGCCTAATGATTGCTCGATTTAACACATAGCAGGCCGTACCCACTGCATCAGCCCAGAAATACTTAGGAATTTTAGCCTCATTGAGCATTGTTCTTGCCATTTCCTCAAGACACCGATTCTTGCGTTCAACAACGCCATTTTGTTGTGGTGTCCGAGGGGCTGAGAAATCATGCTCAATGCCATGTTTATCACAAAAAGTTGAAAATTGATTGTTTTCGAATTCACCTCCATGATCACTTCTAATGCAAGCAATTGAACAATCTTTTTCTTTTTGAACTTTCTTAAGAAAGCTCTTGAAAACATTAAATACTTCACTTTTATGTGTAAGAAATAAGGTCCAAGTGTATCTTGTGTAATCATCAACAATTACAAAGACATAATAGTTACCTCCAAAGCTTTTGGTTTGTGAGGGACCAAAGAGATCCATGTGCAAAAGTTGAAGTGGTCTAGATGTTGAGACAACATTCTTGGAATTGAACGAAGCTCTCACTTGCTTCCCCTTTTGACATGCATCACATATAGAATCCTTCTCAAATTTAATCTTTGGAATACCAACCACTAAGTCTTGAGTCACCAATTTGTTTAACATCTTCATATTAACGTGGGCTATTCTACGATGCCATAACCACATATCATCTTCTTTGCTCATTAGACATTTTGAAAACTCTGATGAAGACTCTTCCAAGTTAACCATATAAATATTGTCAATTCTATCACCATGTAGAATGATCTTATTATCACTAAGACATTCTACAGTGCATGACTTGGAATCAAAAATCACACGATTTCCCTTGTCACATTATTGACTTATGCTCAAGAGATTGTGTTTAAGACCTTTAACAAGTAAAACATTATCAATGGAGGAAGATTCATTTTTACTAACCGAGCCAATGCCGATGATCTTTCCTTTGTTGTTGTCTCCAAAGACAACGTTTCCTCCATTTGATGGCTTAATTTGTAGAAACTTGGATGCTTCTCCAGTCATGTGCTTGGAGCATCCGCTATCAAGGTACCAAAGTACACTTGATGCCTTCAAGCATACCTACAAAAGCAAATCAATGAGATTTTGGTACCCAAATCTTCTTGGGTCCTTGAGTGTTAGGAGCATAGCAGTAATGAGCTTCTTCTTGCCCCCAATGCCTATGCCTAGTAAAGCAAACGGGAGTAATATGTCCTATTCTATTGCAATAATGACAAACAACATTTGGATTGTGCATCCTTCTAGGTTGATAATAGTTACTATGTTGCCTATATTTGTGCACTTTACTCACCTTGTTTTCCTTAGATTGAACCTTAGGTTTCCTAGGTTTAGTCTTAATTTTCTTCTTCTTAGGCTCATTTTTGAATCCTACTCCATGTTTGGTTGATTGCAAATTATCTAAGAGAGAATTTAAGTTCTTTTGAAGGGTGTTAAATTTCTTTAGTGTTGTTTCAAGTTCATTAACTTGTTCTTTTAATGGTTGTGTTCGATGTCCCAATGTTTTCATAGATTGCGTCGGCTTTAGAACGCCATTCGGGAGTGAGGCATCTAAGGACTTTTCTGACCAAGTCCTTGTCGGAGTAGACCTTGTTAAGAGCATGAAGGTTGTTTACGATTTTAGAAAATCGTTCGAACATCTCCTCTATTCCCTCGTTCTCCTTCATTCGAAAGAGTTCGTAATCTGCAGTGAGGGAGTCGATTTTGGCCTCTCAGACTTGATCGGTTCCGTCGTAGGTGACCTCCAGCTTATCCCACATTTCTTTTGCGGTTGTGCAGCAAGAGATTTTCCGGTAATCATCTGGGTTCACTGCACAATAAAGCATGTTGATTGATTTAACGTTGTTTTCAACTATCGTAAGCGTTATACTCCTCCTCCGTCTTTGGCACTGTGATTTCACCAACTTTCTTCGTCAGAATTTGCTCTCCAATCTTCATGATTCGCCAAAGAGCATAGTTGTTGGATTGGAGGAAAATTCTCATCCTCTCCTTCCAGTAGCTGTAATTAGTGCCATCAAAGAGCGGTGGACGAGTGGTTGATTGTCCTTCGAAGAGTCCTGCATAATTACTTGAAGAAGCCATGGAAAGTTTCTCTCAAACGGTTAAGTCTTTCAGAGAGTTAGGCTCCGCTACCAATTGTTA
>JAKUCV010007651.1:14318-96579 GCA_028386065.3 Turnera subulata
TTGTTTGATTTGTTTGAAGGCAAATAACATCGATGTTTGGACAGGGAACATCGATGTTTAGGACTCAAAAATCAATTTTATGACTGAAAGCATGCTATGAAATGCATGAGTAACTTTTGTTTTGTTTTGAGCTAATAACTTGGAAGTTTTGAGTTACCATTTACAAGGAGTTCATATAGATAGTTCCTATAATTCTTCATCCTTGTCGCTTCAATCCTTGTGCTCCTTTCTCTTTAGACTTTTGCTCTTTTGATTGGTTTCTTTTTGCTTCAAGGTTTTCATCAATTGAGCTATGGTTGGTTTGTCATTATCAAAACCCTGAAATGAGACAATGACGCATGAGTTCTTACATTATTAACTATTTGAGTTTGAGCATGATCATCAACAAGATTATTCTTAAAATATCTTTCTAAATAACCCAACATACTCAATGTACCATTCTTCTTCGGATGAGCTTTAAATTGTTGACCACATCGCATGCATTTTGCAATCACCTTACGATCTACGATTTCAGACTTCTCGCAGTGCTCCCACACTCTTGATCTTTTGGGATTGAGAGGCTTCATTACATTTGTTTTCTCCTCCTTTACTGCCACACAAGTTTGTCCTTCATGATGTCCTTTATTGCCTTGATTTACTTCAACTCGAATGGATGGTAATGGAGATCAACTTCCATGTCATCATTGGTAGTAAGTGTAGCTATAATCTATTAGCAAGTTCAATTAAATTCAATCATAAAATACTTCAATAGAAACTAGAAAAAGGAGAAGAGTATAATTGAAATTAGTTTTATAGAACTTGTAAGAAAATAATATCCAACTTGGAAAAAGAAAAGGATGCAACAACAAAAAATGATCAAATAACAACATAAACTTAAGAGCCAAAATGATCAAAAGTTAAGGGAGAAAAAACAGAGATGCATAAACTTAAGGGAACAAATGTATTCATCGAAGCATTGGGGCACACACAATTTGAAAATTAACAAATGGCCAACTATAGGAAAAAGAAAGGGATGCGGACTGTAAATTCATAATTGGAAAGAAGCATCAACCATCAACAACAAAAGAACTGCAACAGAGAAGAAAGAAGAATAAGAAAAAAAGGAAAGAAGCGCTACCTGAGCGAGGGACAGACCCTGCATTCATCTAGGCCCTCAAATTGATACAAGTAATAAATATCTATTCCCTATAGATTAACTAAGAACCACAATCCTCATCTGAAACGTTACCTTAGAATCAGATTTCATTTTATTAAGCTAGAAATCCCAACTTTCTCACCAATCTAATCTTCCAAGTTTGTTCTCTAGAACTTCTAGACCAGAATCTATATCAATAAAAGACTATATCATCCTAAAAATCACACCATTAGTCAATTCAATGAACAAACCTAAATCACTATTTCATCACTGCCAGGAAAAAAAATTCCAAACAATAACATAAGCATCTTGTTTTCTCAAGACCAACGAGGAAAATCTTACAAATAAGAGAAAATAACAACAAGAGGAACCCCAAAGATTTCAACTTTCAGTATCAGAAAGACAAGCAAGAGAACCTCACTAGATTCAAGAGTTGTCCTTGCTAACGAGCTCTCACAATTGCTTTAAATCCGTTCAAATAGCAAATAAGAAGCTTGGGTTAAATGCAAAATACAGGAGGAGGGAAAATTAACATTTATTTGATGAATTAAACCCGAATTAATGGTTAATTGAACGTTTGAAGAACTAGGGCTTCGAAACTACAATTTGAAAATTTTGAGTTTCTATACTGAAATCGACAGAGACAGAGGGTAGAGAGGAAGAAATCAAAGAAGAAGGAGAAAAGAAAAGAAATAAACTCACTAAGAATGGCGATTGAAGGCAACAGTTGTTAATTATGGCAAATGGGAAGGAAGATGATCGAGGCGAGTGGCGACGAGGACGGTGGAGGAGACGATGGCTGTTGTTGGCCTGACTCCTCTTGCTTGCTCTGGTGGACGGAGATATTTTGAGGAGAGGCCGAGAGGGATTAGGGTTGAGGAGTAGAGAGAGAGGCGGGAGGCTGAGAGTTGAGAGTAGAGAGAGGGATTAGGGTTTGTTTTTTTTTTGTGAATGTTGGGTTGGGTCATGGATTATGATATGGGTGGGTTGGTTAGTTAGGGTATTTATATGTCAGGTTCAACCGTGGTACGAGGTCGGTTATCTGCTGATGTTACTTTAAGAGAACCAATAGTGTATTCTGTTTGGGTTACTGTGTATGTCTTACAATTAGGTCTCCCTCCTATTTATCTCCCCTCACTCTAGATCTAAGGGTTTATGTTCACCCGTACAATCCCAATCTAAGGGTGTCGGATTATCCTTTCTTTCCTCATGCCTCCCCGCTGTCCGCACGTGTGGGCTTCCCGACTACTTAGAGTCCTTCCAGCCTAGTATCCTTATGTGACCTCCATGGCCCACCCATTTTAGAGTTGACTCTTTGACCTATGCTACCATCGACATACCAGCTGACACATACAACCTTCCTACCACCATTTTTCGGTGCGGTATAGAGCAGCGCCGACGAGTGTTTTATAGCCTATTTTCTAACTGATACCGAGCTGATGTCTATTGGTATCAACTCGGTACCGTCGGTTTGGCAATTTTGTTCACCCTTACTCTTAAGGCAACTTATAAACCAATTGGATGAAGGTCAATGCTCCAGGCCTTTGTTTATAAACAAAATCTTTAGGCCTCAACGGCTCCAATCTTTGTTTTTTAGATTGCACCTCGTCCACAAAAACATAAAAACCGAGGTTGGCTCTCCACAAAAGGGTTTGTAGGCCTTTTTTGAGTTAAAGAAGCATCATGGGCTAAAGATGGGTTTGATGAGCCTAAGGAAGAGTTTGATAGGTTTAGTGTGGTCGCTTGTGAAACAATATTAAGTGAAACTATTTGGTTCGAGGAACTAGGAATAGAACCAATTTGTTCTGTGAGCTGACTAGAGGGTCTAGGGGATGAATCCGGTATAATTTGTGAAACAGAAATGGAATGTGAACCAGGTAGGCTTGGTTGAGGTACCTTTACTGTCTTCTCGGTCTACCTAAGGGTCATAGTGTCACATACTTGAAATTAGGACCAGTTCTCTATGGTATAGTCCCCAAAGTTTCAACCATGCTTTGGTAAAACTTGTAGGTCTAAGAATCAATTTTGTTGCCTTGAATGGAACCAGTTAAGCTTGGCTGGGAGCTGAAATCGTAACCACTAGACAGCCTGCCTACTGTTTGCTTAATGACCTACTTGTTAGAATATTAATCCGAAAAAAATTATGGCGAGTGGACCCTCGTATTTCTTGTACCTTTCCTTTTCTTGCAACTAATCTGTTCTTATCTTGAAAACCCGACGGTGGTAATTGAATAGGGTAGGGTCTCTTAACTCTTAAGCAACAAATACTTCCAAAAAATAAAAAAAGGAATCTTATTAAACAATGATCCAAACCCCCCCTTTATTAATCAATCCAAACAATGCAATCCAAACCATAGCTGCAAACATTAAGAGATGCCCAAAGAAAACAATAAAAAAAATTAGGAGATGCCAATACATTGACGATCTTCGGGGTAACGAATTTTTTTGTAGAAATTGGGGTGTTATACTTCAACAAGGCGGCATATATGGTGGTGGAGGTAGAAGGGCTTCAGAGGGAACAGGCCCGTCTTTCACAATGAATACCGTATCCATGCCCCACGTCATGTGACGATCAAGATGGCAGTGCAAGAACCAAACTCCTGCACATAACATAAGATGATAAGCAATTAATATAGCTAGAATGTAATGTAAGCCAATATATATGGCAGTTGAGAAATCGCATGCAGTAGTATAATGGTTGGTGATAAATAACAGCACATACCAGGATTGCTGGCCTTGAATCTAATGGCAGTCCAGCCAAGGTGGAAGGATCCGTTTGTGGGTCGAAATTCCCAAATCCTTGTCCCACAACATAGAAACTGTATCCATGGAGGTGCATTGGGTGGTCAGTCCCGGCAACCAAGTTGGTCCCTTGAAAAACGATCTCCACCGTGGAGTTGTATTCCAGCACCCTCACCTCGGTCCCTTCTTCTGGCGTCTGTAGGTTGTACGTCAAATTCTGAGCCGTGAAGTTGTACAACAGTGGCGGGAAGCTAGGGAACTGAGTTCCATATACTCCCCTTACATGATGGTAGTATGCTTCTAGTATGTCGAGTGAAGGGTCTACAAAGCTTATGTTGTTCACGCTAGAAGCAAGCCTTGTCCCATTTGGTCCAGCACATGAGTTATTGGCGCACGGGAATGTGTTGATCGAGATAGTGTAAAACAAGCTTGTACTTATGCTGAAGGGAACACTGATGGGGTGTTCTTGGTCGGCTAAGCTTCGAAGGCTGCCAAAGAAATTAAAGGAAGCATTTGTGTCGTTGTAGTAAGGAAGATTAGGCAGTGGAGGAGGTGAGGTTGGGGTGTAATTCCCACTGTATTGAATGATTGCGGTGGTGGTTGTGTTATCATATGTTAAGTTAAAAGTGGCGGAGTACACTCTGGCCGCCATGTAGTACTGATCGGGTGTCTGGTTTGCTTCAAGCAGGAGATCCATGGTTTGGCCAGGTGATATCGCAATGTAATCACTTGACAAGGGTTTTGTGTAGCTTCCATCGGTCCCGACCACTGTGACATTATGCTTTGCAATAGCAAAAAACATGATATCTGTTATGGCAACATTGATTAAGCGAAGCATATAAGTCTTGCCATATTCCACTGTCAGCCTGAATGTTCCTGCACATTATAATTGACCACCCACCAATGATTAATTCATTGGCATTAGCACATAAGACCAAGATCATTAAACACCCATTACGTACCTTCCTTCCTTTAGCTGTGTGAAACACTAATATAGTTTTATGTTCAGTTTTCATTGACAAACCAGAATTTTACTTTTTCCTACAATAAAACAACGAGATCTGTATCTTGATACTGAGTGGTCCATTTACATTAATACAGTGAGAGTGGTCCATGACCATGACCCTAATTAACAATATCTTCTACTAGTAGTAACAGGTCATCAAAATTCTTTCAAATTAAATTTCAATTGATGATCAGGTCAATTCTGTCGAGTGCTCCCTCAGGTGAGAAGAAAAGGACTATATGTATACAAACACATTTTTGGAAAGGGGTCTGCCTTGAGTACATATATATAAATCATATATACACTAATATTATCTCACATCAACAAAACTAGCTTCAAATTAAGGGTAAGTAGGCCACTTCAAGCACCGTGAATGATTATTGTCAGCTGGCAAGCAATTAGCTGCTAAAATATTAAAGGTTTACCTGGTTGGGAGCAAGGATAAAGGTCCCCAGGTTGACCATTGATGGTTAAAGCATCAGAAATATTAGGCTCTCCCCCGGACTGAAGAGCTGTTTCATACAAGTCACTAATGTTTTGTTTCCACCACTCGCCTACAAAAAAAAGTTAATGAAAACATCACCGAGGGAAAAGAAGGATTTAGTTAGTTTAATTTAGTATCTTTAATTAATATAGACGTACCTAATATGATGGGGACTTCTGCATGAGGTTCTGCGAAAGGATAGCTAGTTCCATTCTGGGGATACACAATGATAGCCCCATGAACCGTGGCTCGTTTCCACTGACTGTGGGCGTGCCACCATACGGTTCCTTCTTCAGTGGAAAATAAGACCCTTTGGGTGAAATTTGCCCCTGGTTGGATGGAGCACTGCGTGATGTACTCTGTACCATCCCCCCATGGATTCCTAGGCTGTTTCACCCCATGCCTGCACCCAAAAAAAACACAAAAATTCTCTCCGGTAAAACACACAGAAAATTGCAACAGACCAAAAGCAAAACACTCTTGGAGGACACCACAGACATTACCAGTGAATGGTTATGTTATAGTCTCCCCTGTTATAGACATTGACTGTTATGTTATCTCCTTTACGAACATAAATTGTTGGCCCTGGAAACTGCCCATTAACAGTCAAGATGTTCTTTGTGCTGCATAATCTGGTGTATGAACTTTCTTGCACCTGCAACACCAGGAAAATATCTTTGCATTACATCTCACACATTGGCTTCTGAATGGTATTATGGGAAACGAAAAAAAAAACAAAAGGGGTATGGTTACATTTCCTTTGCAAGTAGAGTATGCAAGTTTTTTCAAGGCTTACCACAAAATTGTATTCAGCACAAGCTTGGCACTCGTGAAGCATACCAAGCAACAGTAGAAATCCTACTAGTTGCAAGCCAGAAATTTTCATGATCGGCCTCATTTCTTATGAATAAAAAATTTTTGTTCCTTCTTCTATGTTTTGGATTGCATGAGTTTTCCGGTATATATACGGGTAAAAGACGTGAAATAATTTAAGACTTTTTGGGATTGCCATTGATGATATGCTTTTACAAAATACGCAACTTGTGGTAAATAGTAATGCGTCATTACGTAGCAAAATTTTTTTTTTTGGTTTTTTTCCCACCTGGTGTGTACCCCCTATCCCCCCCCCCCCCCCCCCCCCCCCCCCCCCCCCACCGCGGTCGCGAACTTGGTTTTTTGGGTAACTCTCCCAATGAGAATTTTCTGGATACATAAGGAGGATTCAACCCGAAACCTCACAACCAAATTCTTTACCACTTGGACTCTTCCACATTGGTCACGAAGGAAAATTTGTTACTTTGTAGTCTAATTGATCTAGGTGGCTCTTAATTGTCGTGATCAATCTTGACGTGCACAATCCTCCCAATTTGAGACTCCCTAAAACTCAAGATCTAATTAAAATTTCCTAAATAAAATTTCCCCCAAAAAAATTCAAAATAAAAATTCATATAAAAAATCTTCCCTAAAAAATAGTTTTGCTACAAGTGCAATCAAATTTACATAACAAAGTTGTCTAGACATATACATATAATAATTAATTGTGTGTTAAGCTATTTTTCTTAAGAAAAGTGCTTTTGTTTTGGAGTAAATAGTTTTTTTTGTCCCTCCACTTTATCGATTTCACATTTGTTGTCCCTCTTCGTTTTCTTTTCACTCATGTCGTCTCTCGACTCTTGATTTACCGGGTCAAGTGGTCCTTTTGACCCATTAGGTGAACTTTTCCCTACCCTTTCCCTCACTTTCCTCATCACTTGTTTATCATAAAATGAACGGCTATTAAAAAACATGTATCTCCCCACATCCCCCATGTCCCCACACCTCCGCCTCAACAACCGCCGACCGGCCAACCCATCATCCTCAACGGTGCACACAGATATCCCAAATACCAAGACACCAAAACACCTTACACCTCAACACACCCACCAATCACAAACACAAACACCTTTCTTTTCGAAGTGGTCCCCAAAGCAGATTGAGAGTGCCATAGCTAACGGCCAAGCGATTAGCTTGTACGTTGAAAACATACCAGCGGAGTGGTCACCAACAGACACCTACCGTATCATGTCCAAATATGGTGAGGTCATGGACGTGTATATCCCCATGAAGAGGAAGCGACGAGGACAACGATTTTGCTTTGTTCGCTTCCGTTGTGTCAGGGACACCCAACGACTGTTGTATGACGTGAATCAGATTTTTGTGGAAGCGGGCCCTATCCGGGCAAACATTGCGCGTGAAAGATCAGGAGCCAGACAATGGCAATTACCTATCAAACAAAACCCTACTCCTAGGGCAAGGGGCTTGGTTATGCCCACTAAAACCTACGCTGCAACGGTGACACAATCACAGAAACAGGACCGGATGGATGAGGGAAAATCGACTGATGTGGAGGTCCTGACAGGTACTACGTTTATCCCTATTTCTGAGACCCTTTCGTGGCTTTCACGGTGTGCTGTAGGTATCATTAAAGATCCAAAGGAGATGGATTATGTGCATCATATATGGGCGTTGCATGGTTACGGTGAAGTGGAGGTCTCGGAATTGGCTGGGAATAGTTTCCTTGCTTGCTTCCCCTCAACGGATTCTATGCAACAGTTCCTCCAAGCACCTCCAGATTGGGTGAGTTTATGGTTTGATTCTATTAAGCCATGGTGTAATGGGATGCGGGCCGAAACACGACGGTGCTGGATTTCGGTTAGAGAGCTTCCGCTGCAGGTATGGTGCCAAGAATTTTTTGTCCTGCTGGGATCACAGATTGGAAGGCTGATTCGAGTTGACCCCCGTACTGAGAAGAGGAGGAGATTGGAGGAGGCGCGTCTTGAAATCTTGACTTCTCAGGGCACTTTCATTAACAAAACTCTAAGTGTGCAGTTGTTAGGGCACAAGTATGAGATAACAGTGGTGGAATCAGGGACATGCATGGAGTCGCAGTCTCGGACCCGTTCAATGGTAGAGGATTCAGAGTCTGATGATGATTCTTCAGCGGAAGAGATGGCGGGTGACGGAGCCGGTGGCGGGGGGTCGGCGTCGGACCCGTTTCAATTAATGCCAATTATTACGAAACCTGGGACTGGCGCCGTGAGTGTTGCTGGATGCCCACAAAGGAAAGAATTTGATGACCTTGATTCCCAACAATTATTGGCAGTAAGCAATAATCAAGGGATAATCAATCAGGGCAACGTACAATTAGGATTGTCGAGGGATGCAGTATCTGGTTCAAATTCAAATCGTATTTCCACATTTAATTCTTTTGACCCACTGACCCGGGAAGTTGAGGAGGTGTCAGATGCAAATGGGCTAAATGCAAGTAAGGGCCCAGGTGTACGTAGCCCTACCTTGAGCCCCAAGGCTAATAGTGCCCAATATGCACAGCCTGGGTACAATACGGATGAATCACTATCTACCGAGGCCTCAGTGTCTACTGAGGTTCAGGAGCTTCGGCTAGATTGGGCTATTCAATCAGGGAGAGTAAGCCAGGGGAGAAAGTTTAAGAAGATAAAGAAGACAGGTAGCCTGACCTCGTCTAATTCTTCGACCAATGAGGAGATTAGGCGTGTTAACATACGGTTGAGCCAAGTAACCACGCCAGTGGATGTGGATGAAAACACAGCTTCCTTTGTTGAGCAAGAGGCTAGAGAGACACTTAACGTAGGTGATGCGTTAGGTTGGGAGGCGTCTGGCTCACCACAGGAGCTAGTCTCTATGGCCCAAGGGTTGGTTGAGAAGGAAGTTAGTGAATGGGGGCGATCACGAGAACATGTTTAGTTTACTCTTCTGGAATACAAGAGGAGGAGTTTATGGGGAAAAACTTACACATATGCGAAAACTTATTCATAAACATTCGCCTTCCTTTATTGTTCTTTGTGAAACAAAGTTTGATGTCATGGACGAAAGGTGGTGTCGCAAGATCTGGTCTCCGCCTAACATAGATTTTATGTCTGTGGCTTCAGTTGGGGCGGCTAGTGGTCTTGTTTTCATGTGGGATGATGATGATTTTCACTGTACTAAAAGAATGCATGGGGCTCACTGGGTGCTCGCAGAGGGCACTATGTTACACCATCAACACACTTTTACTATTTGTTGTGTTTATGCCCCAATTGACTTGCAGGAGAGACTGAGTTTGTGGTCCGGGATTTATGCCAACAAGGCCCTATTTCCTTCGCCCTGGTTGATGGTGGGAGACTTTAATGAAACTTTATGCTCAGAGGAAAGGAAAAGTGGACGTGTGTGTCGACGTGGGGCTATGGCACTTAGACGTTTCATGGATCGTATGTCATTTCTGGAATTTCCTTTAGAGGGCAGACTCTTTACTTGGGCTAACGACTTTGCAGCAAGCAAGATTGACCGGGCCATGGCAGAGCCCGAGTGGAGTGTTGCTTTTCCATCTCTGTCATTGAGGTCGGATAGCCGGGGACCTTCGGATCACTGGCCCTTGGTTTTGTCACTGGAGCAAGTAAACTGGGGGTTCAAGCCCTTCTGATTTCTTTCTTGTTGGTGGAGCTATCCTCAGTTTGAGGAGGTCATTTGGGGGATGTGGACATCGATTGAGCAGGACTTGCCAGGGAAGTTTTGCCTGTTGAAAAAGTTAAGCAGTCTGAGGAGGGAGCTTGCACGTCGGAACAAACAGGTGTTTGGTCATGTTGACAATGAAGTTAGTGCCTTGCAAAAGAAGGTGGAGGACCTGGAGCTCTTATCAGAGCGACAAGTCTTGCTAGATAATGAAAGGTTGGACCTGGCAGATACTAGAGCCCTTCTCTCCTCATGTGAGAAACAAAGAGAAACCTTATGGAGGCAGAAATCTAGGCTGTCTTGGCGAAAAATGGGGGATCGAAATACAAAGTTTTTCCATACCTTTGCTTGTAATCGTGGAAGGAAGAAGTCTATTAGTTGTATCAAGGTTGGGGGTGTTGAATTAACTGCTCCTATTGACATTAAGAATGAGGCAACTACTTTTTTCTCTAAACTTTATCAGGATACAGCAGGTGTCAGGCCGAAGCTTGGGAACCTTGAGTTTACAGCCCTTGATGATCCCTCGGCTGCTGAATTGGAGAGGCCCTTTACTAAGACAGAGGTGAAGGCAGCAGTGTGGGCTTGTGGTAGTAGTAAAGCGCCAGGCCCGGATGGTTTCAGTTTTGATTTCTATAAGAGATGTTAGGCCTTCTTGAAGGAGGACATTTGTGATTTGGTTCAGAGCTTTTATGACACAGGATGCTTACCGAAAGGTGCTACTTCGGCTTATATCACTCTTATCCCTAAGAAGGTTTCAGCGGAATGTTTTGATGGGTTTAGGCCAATCACTCTAATCCATGGGCTCTACAAGATTGTTTCCAAAGTCCTAGCTGAAAGATTGAAGCTAGTGATGCCTCTTCTTATCAGTTCATGCCAATCAGGCTTCATTGCAGGCCGCAATATTCTAGATTGTCACCTTGTTACATCAGAATTAATTCATTCCTTGAAGTCGGCAAGATCACCTTCCGTGGTATGGAAGCTGGATTTCAGAAAAGCCTATGACTCGGTCTCGTGGGATTATCTTAATCAAGTCATGACGAAAATGGGTTTTGGTGATCGTTGGATATCTTGGATTAAGGCATGCTTGCAGTCATCTTCTCTTTCGGTACTCATTAATGGTTCCCCCTCTATGGAGTTCGGTATGGGTAAAGGGCTTAAGCAAGGTGATCCACTTTCTCCTTTTTTGTTTTTATTAGCAGCTGAAGGTCTCCCTTCCTTACTGCGCAAGGCTGAATCTCAGCATCTAATTATCCCGATTGAGGTGCATGGTTTATCTCCTTTGTTGCTTCAATTTGCTGATGACACACTATTATTTTCCTCGGCGGATAGGGGGGCCTTGCTTAACTTGAAGAGGGTTCTACGATGCTTTGAGTTACTTTCTGGCCTTAGCATCAATATCTACAAAAGTGGTCTTGCTGGTATCCATATTCCTAATACTGAGGTTGAAGACCTAGCAGACAGTTTGTTATGTAAGGTGGAGACAATTCCCTTTGTATACCTGGGATTACCCCTGGGAGCAAATATGAGGTTGTCTAGGTTTTGGGAACCTGTTGTTCAGAAATTTCAGGCCCGGCTACATGCATGGAAGGGACGTTTTTTGTCCTTTGCTGGAAGACTTGTCCTTGTCAAGGCAGTGCTATCTGCGTTGCCTTCCTATTACATTTCTATGTTTAAGCTCCCAGCTAGTGTTGTGCGGAAGCTAGTGCGGATTCAGAGGCGATTTCTTTGGGGAGGTGTTACTGCCACAAAGAAATTGTGCCTAGTATCTTGGTCGAAGATTACTATTGTGAAGGCAAAAGGGGGGTTGGGTGTGGAGAATTTGCAGCTGAAGAATCAATCGTTGCTCTTTAAATGGCTGTGGAGGGTTTACCAACCGGGAGAATGGTTATGGAAGAAACTTATTTTGGCTAAATGTGGGGTTGAGGGTGCTTCGGCAACGCCCGTTTTTCATTAATCCAGAGCCTCCCCCGTGTGGAAAAATATATTACGAAGTAGGAATTTTGGAGGCCTTAGTAATACGACCCTCGGGTCTGGCCTACAATTAGTTGTTGGTGAGGGTTCACAGATAAGTTTTTGGAACGATGCATGGTCTGACCTGGGGAGCCTAAAGGAGACCTTTCGCAGACTGTACCTCATCTCCACTTTTAAGGATGCATCCTTGAGGGAGGTGGTTGCAGGCGGCTTTTTAAAGGAGGGTGCGGCTGATGGGTGGCAACGACCTCTGTATGACTGGGAACGTGAGTCTTGCATGCTTCTTCTTGACGTGCTGCATGGATTGATTTCTCATGGGGACGTGGCGGATCGGTGGTTGTGGAGTGGGGATAGTCATGGTGCCTATTCTGTCCAGGGGGGTTATCTCTCTTTGTGTGGTTCTGGGGTTCTCCCACCGACACCGCTGGTGTGGCTTTCTTTGGCACCCCCCCATGTGGAGTGCTTCATGTGGAGATTACTCAATGATGGTTTAGCAACACGAGAGGCATTATTAAGAAGACAGATCCTTACGTCGGAGGAGGCGGTTTGTGCTCTTTGTGAGCATTCTCTAGAAGACGCTCATCATTTATTTCTTCATTGTCCAGTGTCTTTGGCAATTTGGCATAAGCTTTGCCGTTGGTGGGGAACTTCTTGGGTGCCTCCAGGTTATGTCTCTGTTTGGTTCGTGCACTGGCCACAGGTTGGTAGATCATCGCATAGTCAACAGGCATGGATGCTTCTTGGCCTTGCGATTCTATGGACGGTGTGGCTGGCCAGAAATGATCGGATCTTTGCAGGAAAGGAGCCGCATGTCGACACCTTGTTTGATTTGTCCCTTGTACGTGCCTTCGGGTGGTTTAAGGCATTACACCCCATGTTCCCGTTTAGTGCAGGGGCGGTTATTTCTTCATCCGAACCTTTCAAAGGTTGGAGCAGTGGTAATGGCGTCCGGATACATAGTGTTATGTGATTGAGGGCTGGTCTTTTGCCACTAATGGTGTAATACTGTAGTTCATTTTAACACCTTGTACATATCTAACGTACATCAATAAAGACTTCGATTAGCATCAAAAAAAAAAGTGGTCCTTTTTACCTGCTGCAGCAAGTTGGTAGCTGTGGAGCTGACACGTGGTAGTGGGGCCCATGATCTGCACAATTTTTTTATTCTTTTTATTCTTTTTTGTTTTTTCCAAAAATTTAAGCCTTAAAAATATTTATTTAAATTAGATTTTTTTAAAAAAATAAATATTAATTTCTAAATTTGCATTGAGAAAAAAATTAAAAATGATCATCATCTCACCTAATCCTTCTATAATATTCCAGTTAACGAAATTGAACAAAATTAACCAAAATTAAAATAAAAAAAAACTAAAACAATGAGAGAGGCATATCTAAGTCTAACCTATAAATAAAAAAAAACAATGAGGGAAATTAATATAATATTCCAGCTTTTAGAAATTAATATTTGGAAAAAAATTAGAGTTTAAAAATAATAAAATCCAGTATATAATGAGGGAAATTAAGATTTACTTATTTTAAAGGATTTTAAAAATAAAATTTAATTAGAGAAAAAATGATTAAATAAATAAGTTATGTGTAGGCCCCACTATCACCAGTCAGCTCCATATCTATCAACCTGCTATAGCAGGTAAAAAGGACCACGTGACCCGGTATATCAAGAGTTGTGGGACGCTATGAGTGAAAAAAAACGAAGAGGAACAACAAATGCGAAATCGAAAGTGGAGGGACAAAAAAAACTATTTACTCTTTGTTTTGCTATTGTTTTTAAGAAAAGTGTTATGAAGTTTCCATTAATATAATTAGGTGACCAAACGCTGTGGTTGGGATTTTAATTCAACTTCTTTTTTTTGATAATCTTAATTCAACTTCTTAAACTTTGGAAACGATTATTATACTACTTGATAATGTTACTCATTCACATTCCCATTAAGTAGATCAAATCGATCACTAACCATTCTTTAGAGTTTTTTGATGAAGTTTGGAGTGGTTATTCAACGGGATTTGTACTTTGCCAGAGAAGAATTTTTTAATAAACTCTGAATGTATGTTAGATATTTTTAAAATTATTTTATTTTTGATTTTGTAAAATAGTATGATAGATATTTTTTAATATATATATATATATATATATATATATACATATATATATGTACTGTATATGAATTATTCGTTTTCTGTTTCTAAGTTCTTGGTAACTTCATTCTCTAATTTTTGAAGCATTCATATAAAAAAAAGATACCAAAACCAATAATAACCACACAGTAAAAATTAAGAAAGAATATATTTTAGAATCGGTAGGTAACACTGGCGCTCACCCTGATTTCCCTGATCAAAGAACTTCACTCTGATTTCCCTGATAGCGCATCTTATGTCATCTCAGATGCGGAAGCTGTGACGAATTGGTGAGGGAAATGCTGGAACTTTAACATACTAATTAATAGGTCAATGAGTGTAATCAGATGTCCTTTTAATGTGTTGAGCCAAGATGGTGTACTTATTTTCATTCCTGTACGAGTCACTTGTACTACTAACTGTTAGTATGTACTCTTACTTTTTCTTCTGTAATTTTTTTTTCCTAACTATACAAATAAAGCATATCGTTATTAGGATCAGAAAAAAGAAGTTAACAATTGCGCTCTTAGGTGGGGGTTTTAAAAAGTTTAAGCTTGAACTACAAACTGACTTGAAGATCTTAATTAGGATTTACGATAGATACTTTTATATCATTTGGAAGAATGACCAAGCAACGACCTCAATTAATTTCTTCCCAAACAAAAAACTTGTAGAAGAAACAGAAGGGGGACCTAAGATTCATGCATGTAACCCTGGTCTACACAGATCCTTGAAATAAAGGTAAAAAAGACCTATACCTTGTCCGTAATGTAAGCATTTTAACCCAAAGGGACTATTTTTCTTTTGTTATTGCAACCATTGATCTCTTTCCCTTCATGAGCCTAAAGAGGTTAGAATGTTTAACCAGATAGATGTTCCTCTTTAAGTTGACAGGAAATCTGACCAACAAAGAGAATTTGGAATGCATTAGGAATGCAGCATTCCTCAAGCTAGGGCGGTAGTAGGAATTACACTTTCTCAGCTCAGTAAAGATAGTTGGGTAGAACAACCACTCAACCAAAACAAGAACCCATTACTGGTAATGATTGGATATTTTTAATATATACGTTTTGACCCGTCAAGTGTACTTAATTAGTAGAAACTTGTCCCACTATAATTCCTTTGCATAATTATGCACGTTAATTAGATTATGAATGCACCTTAGGTTATTGCTAGAAAAGGGCATTGTGAATTTGTGTCCAAGTTTTCTCATTAGCAGCACTAGTGAGTAGTCACCGGTGTTACACACCGCCTGGGGTGAGCATTTGGATCATTGGTTTGGTCAGCCTAAACTTTGGTTTGGGACTGACCAAACTTTTACCACGCTGTTCAAACAAATGTTCGAAGTCCAATGACCCAAAGATCAAATATCCAAACTTTCTTTGGTTTGGACAACTATTATCCGAACAGTTCGAAATTTTATATAATATAATATGTTGTCTTTTCCAATTTTCAGAACAAATACAAATGTCATCTAAAAAGAAAATAAATATAAGATATGATAACATAATTAATATTTCAAGTTCATTAATAAAGGCAATAAACGACTCACTTTTTTGGCCTAAAATTGAGAACATACATTAATAATATGTAAAAATAACATACAGAAAAAAGGAAGACCAGACAAAAATCATTAGTGCTGCACTCTATCTATCTACCTTTTCCAAGAGATTAAAAACTACATAAGGGAAATTAAAATATGAGCTCTTTTATTTTTTAGGTCCAGGTCCAATTGGATTTTTAGACTGTCCAAAATTTAATTACGGTGACCAAACCAATGTTTATTAAAAGTTTGGGTTTGACCGGTCCAAACTGAAATTTTAAACTTTAGTTTGGACATGACCAAAATTCATAAATATTAGTTCGAACATTGGACTTTTTGGTCAGTTAGGATCCGGGGCTCACCCCTACACACCGGTGTTATAAAAGAAGAGTACATCTCTATATGGAAAAATTATTTATATCATTCTAATATATTTTTCTATTTATTTAATTTAACAATGGGCTTGTAGCTCATTGGCACTCTTATGTCAAAAGCACTGGAGGACTGAAGTCTCAGGTTCGAATCTCACCTTCTTGCAGTGCTACATCCCCGAGCCTTTCAAAGGTTGGAGACATGGGAAGCCTGTCATCATTCACATCGCACGCTGAACCCTGAAGTCATTGACTGGGTGTTTTTTGGTGTAATAATTTAGCTATATTCCCAGGCCTTCCTGGTCTGCTAACTTCTTTTGTACATATACTGTTACCTAATAAAGTCAATCGCTTAGTATCAAAAAGCAATTAGGATCTCATGCAATATATAAATATATACTGTATTATTGATACAATACACAGAGAAACTGAATCTCCTTTAATTTGTGCACTGTGGATTATGAAGCCTAGTATTAAATATTCAGTATGCTATTCAAGAGATACATCACGGAAATGGAAAGAATATACTACTAGTACTTGGGGGGAAATGCTTATCCAAGTCTTCAACAGGGAGGCATGCCTTGTGGGGGAGGTAGTAATTGTTCGTTGCGATTCTTGCCATTCTTCACAATGAAGACAGTCTCCATACCCCACGTAAGGTGACGCTCAAAATGGCAATGCATAAACCAAACTCCTGTTGGGAAAAAAAAAAAAAATCCAAACCGTGAATAGTGACACCGATAAATAAATATATATATACATATATATCAATACATATATATATATATATATATATACATATATATATATATATATGTATACATATATATATATATATATATATGTATGTATTGATAGGAACAAAATGGCATGTTATATACTAGAATGAGAAACCAAGTCTCTACAGTACAAATGGGTCATCAAAAGAATGACTAACAACACACCCGGAAAAACTAGAAATAAATCCTGGAGAGATATATAGCAATGGTTCTTTCATTGAAATATTGGGTTCAAAAGACATCCAGAAAAACTATGGAATTCCCCCTAGCTCTATACAAAAGTAAACACTCGAACATTTCACGTATACGTTCACAAAAAAATAAAAGAAAAGAGACATTTAAAGTAGTACAGTGTCAGTGATCAGTATATATGATAGTATTAGTTACCTGGGTTTATTGCCTTAAATCTGATGACGACCCACCCATTTTTAGGCACAGTAACCGTGCTTACAAGAGGGGGGTCTACGAGATTGAACTGTTTAGGGTCCTTGTCTTTGTCAAAATTCCCAAATCCCCATCCAACAACAAAGAAGCTATAGCCATGAAGATGCATAGGATGATCTATACCAGCAACCAAGTTTGTTCCTTGTAAAACAATCTCTACTGTAGAGTTGTAAGGAAGTATTTTCACCTCAGTTCCTCTCGTCGGTGTTTGCAAGGCCAATGGCAGATCGCTGGCTGTAAAATCAAAGTCCAATGGTGGGAAACTGGGAAAATTAGTCCCATACACTCCCCTGTTAATGTTGTAGTAATAAGCCCGTAGTATATCAGTCCACGGGTCCACAAAGCTTATGTTGTTCATGCTTGCTGCAAATATTGTTCCATTTGGACCCTCACAAGAACGATTTTGATCAGAACAAGGGAACGTGTTAATGGAAACAGTGGATATTACTTTGGTGGTGACGTTTAAAGGAACATCATATGGCAGCGGATGATTACCTAAGTTCCTTAAGCTGCCAAGAAAAGAGAAGGCAGCAATGGTGTCATTATAAGGAGGCAGTTGGGGTAGGGAAGGAGGTGAAGATGAGGTGTAATTATCTCCAGTACAGTACTGAACAATGCCTGTAGTTGTGGTGTTATCAAAGGAGACAGAACTGCTACTGGTGTAAGACCTAGCGGCTATGTAATAATGATCCGGATTTTGATTGGCATGTAACAAAGCATCCATAGTTTGTCCAGGAGATATTGCGATGATTTCTCTGGTGAGTGGCTTGGTGTACTCACCATCTACGCCAACAACTGTGAGGTCATGCCTTGCAATGGAGAAGAAAAGGATGTTGTTTAATGCAGCATTAACTATTCGGAGCAGATAGAACTTTCCTGGTTCCACACTCAGCTTGAATGTTCCTGCAATTAAAATACCATTAGTGTTGGGCTTTGCCCATCTAATTCTCCCAAAAAAAACCATTATTATTACGTGCTGTATAAGTGTGTATATATATCTAGTTTTTTTTTAGTTCATTACAGGATTTGAAACATCTTCTAGAAGTAAATGGCATTCTTTGCATGGTACAAATATTTAGTACTGTTGTTGAGAATACCTGGTTTTGAGCATGGGTACAAATCACCAGGTTGACCATTAACTGTAAAAGCGTCAGAGATGTTGGGTTCTCCACCTGTCATTCGGGACTCCATAAGAACCTCCATCACATCTCTCTTCCACCATTCTCCTACATTTCGTCAAAAGAAATTGATTGTGTAACCCTTCAATTGGGCTGAATTTTAGGATTAAGAAAAGAAATTGTCTGCTTTAACATAACCGGATGCATCGACTTCTTAATTATGTTTTTAAACTTAGAAGTAAGATTTGATATGATTGATGACAATTCATACCTAATATTATAGGCACCTCCATATGAGGTTGAGCAAATGGATAGCCGGTGCCATTCTTTGGATAGACAAAGATTGCTCCATGGACGGTGGCTCGAGACCAATCACTGTGAGCATGCCACCATAATGTCCCTACCTCAGTGGAGAATATGATCTTCTCTTTGAACGTTCCTCCAGGTCGGATTGGACATTGTGTTATGTATTCAGGACCATCACTCCACGGATACCTGGGGAGTTTGACTCCATGCCTGAAAATTAAGAACACATGCCAACAAAATTAAATATTAGAGAAAAAAAAAAAAACATCGAAAGAAGAAAAAGCTGAGAGAAGCAGCCTCCAAAATATGGGAATGCCAGCAATTGATCGAGTTTGTGCTTGTCTGAATCAAGGTCGTATATACCAGTGAATGGTGATGTTATATCTGCCATCGTTATGGACCGTGACATAGATTGTTTCACCCTGGTGAGCGTGCAAAGTTGGTCCTGGAAATTGGCCATTTATAGTCAGTATTTTCTTGGTGCTGCATAGTCTTGTGTATGGAGCTTCCTTCACCTATAACATGATTATATAGAGATGAGTTCTTCCCGCTTCAACTTCACAGATAACACTAGAATATATGTTTCATATCTAGACTAGCAAAATAAGTAAAAACTCAAGTATTCAACTTCTTGCATGCGATATAATTCACCAATAAACTGCACTTGTTATGAAATTTGGGTAGAGTACGAGAACAACTGTATTTTACGTACCCTGAAATGGTAGTGAGCTGCGGGTGAGCAATATTGGACTAAGCTGAAAAATAACAAGACACATAACATTTGGAAGACTGAGTTCTGGGCTGACATTTTCTTAGAAAAATAGGGCTTGAGTTGCCAACTGATGGTAATCTTTGGACTTACAAATGATGATATTCCCGGACAAACTTATAAGGACCGAGAAGAGGAAAATTAGTTCGGAAATTAAGTTGAGAGAATTTAGTGCACCTCCATAGGTGGCCTGATCCCATGGAGATGTTGGTCCACACGAAAGCAGTTAAATATATGGTCTCTATGGTTAATTCAACATGAGCATTTATTTCTGTCTAATTTCCAGTGACTATTGTTTTCCTTTCCCTACTTGCCAACTAGTTGATATCTCGACAACTCAAAATGCGAAGCCCCGAAGCAGCACAATTTCTCCATTTCAAATTCCATTCCACTTGTATGTGATGTCACATTATTCCTGGCTAGCTACAACTCTACCGAGAGGCATGTGGATTTATCATTTATACTCCTTTGAGAAGGCATCGATCGCTTTGATAATTTAAAATGTAGCCAATTTTCATCCAAAGGAAAAGAAAAGTCCATGTAGGATGCATGCCGCCTGGTAGTTGTTTTTTGGGTGCTATTTAGCTCGGCTCTTAGATTAATTAAACACAAGGCCCAGAATTTTTTCTCACCCTTCGTCTTATTTTGATGCTATGTTTTGAACTAAGCAATGAGTTTAAGCGCTTTAAAAAGCTGAGCTATGGCTTCGTGGACGAGGGAAAAAAGAAAAAAATAAAAAAAGACACAGAAAATATCAAGGTATAGATGATTGTCAATGCCCCCATAAATTAGCAATTTTGGGATCTTAGTCAAATTTATGTCAATGTTTTTTTGTTTGTTTGTTTGTTTTTTTTTTCTCATTTTTGGGATGGTCATGTTTTATCCCTAGGCCGAGTAGCGAATGCAGATTTTTTAGGTCCTTACCAGATTGGGAGATGACATATATAGTTTGTGGTACGATTTGTCAATATTTCCGCTTTCATGGTTTTGTGATAATAGTCAATCCTAAGGATAGCATCCTAATGGAAAGCGTATAGATTCAAATTGCTTATTCATTTTAGGAAGAGATTCCATGTTTGACTTGCTATGATGCGTAATCATAATCATCCTGATGAGTATTTGTATTATAACAAGTGTTCTACATATACAAGAGTTCTAACTACCTTAAAAGATTAGGATGCTAACTAATGCTAACTACTACTCTGTCCCTTTTGACGTTTAAGGTATCTACACACATATTAAGAAATGTATTTAATAGTTATAAATTTGACAACTAAATTACTCCTTATTTAAAAAAAGATAATAGAGACAATCAAAGAATCTCGTATTATGAGGATAAGGTAAAATGAAAAAAAAAAATCATTTAATGCTCATCAAATATTCTAAAGCGACAATATTTTTGGAACAATTCTAAATGGTTAAAGCGCCAATAAAAAAGGGGCAGAGGGAGTATTAAGTAATCCTTATCCTCTGTTACTCCCCTCAATTGGAGGGGGTGGTACTCAAATTAGATGTGGCAAGAGACTTTGTAAATAATATCAGCTAATTGCTTTGAACATTCCACATGAACAACCTAAATGTCCCCTTGTTGAATCCGTTCGCAAATGAAGTGAAGATTGATCTCTAAGTGTTTAGTGCGTTGATGTTGAACTACATTGTTTGCCAAAAAAGTAGAAGACAAGTTGTCACAATGGACAACAATAGGCTGAGCTGGTGGAAGAGAAAGCTCCCAAAGAAGGTTGCGCAACAGAGTCACATCTGCAACAACACTTGCCAAAGCTCGATATTCTAGCTCGGCACTACTTCGGGACACTGTCGGTTGCTTCGTTGCAGACCAAGAAACAAGGTTGCAACCAAGAAAAACACAATAGCCTGTAGTGGATCTCCTAGTATCCAAACATCCAGCCCAATCTGCGTCACTGTAAACAACTAGCAACCGGAATGAAACAAGGTTGCTACCAAGAAAAACACAATAGCCTATAGTGGATCTTCTAGTATCCAAACATCCAGCCCAATCTGCGTCACTATAAGCAACTAGTGACTGGATTGAAGTCGGACGAAGAAGAAAACCATATGTTTTCGTCCCAACAAGATACCGAAGAATACGTTTAACAACCTTCCAATGCTGGGTTGTAGGTGCATGCATGAATTAACATACTGAGTTAACTGCATATAAGATGTCAGACTATGTAAAGGTCAAGTATTGTAAAGCACCGAAAATGGTGCGATATAAACGTTGCTCATCTGGACTGAGCAACACACCTTGATGAAGAGACAAAAAAAGTTTCGGTTGCATAGGAGTAGAAGTCGGCTTCAGTTCGACCAGAATTGCACGAGCAAGTATACTGTGAAGATATTTGGCTAGTGTAAGAGCAAACCATCACGAGCATGTGCAACCTGAATACCCAAAAAGTAATGCAGTGCTCCAAGGTCTATCCTGTTTGACAAGAGATAGCACATAACCCAAAAATGCCTTGGAGGAAGCAGTGAGTATAATGTCATCTACATACAGAAGTAAGTAAGCAGTCCCTTGTGTTGTATGAAAAATAAACAAGGTAGCGTCGGAGTGACTAATAGAAAACTTGTGATTCACCAAAAAAAGATGCAAAACATTGATACCAAGTCCTTAGTGCTTGCTTCAAACCATAGAGGGCTCGTTGCAGTTTGCAAATATGATGCGAAAGCTTGGCATCTTCCAAACCAGGAGGCTGATGCATGTATACTTCTTCTTTCAAGAAGCCATTTAGGAAGGCATTCTTGATGTCTAACTGCCGAATATCCTAACCACAAGACACAGCAATGGCGAGCCTGCTCGAATATGTTGACTGTATGTTTCATCAAAGTCCTTACAAGCACGCTGTGTGTAGCCTTGTGCAATAAAACGTGTCTTGTACTGAGACAAACTGCCAACTGAATTAAATTTCTTGCGATAAATCCAACGAGAACCAACAATATTAACATTAACAGGTGGTGGAACCAAAGACCAAGTTTTATTGTGTACAAGTGCCTGATATTCATCCATCATACCGTGACGCCAGTTTTCGTCCTTTGAGGCCTGAAGATAGATACGAGGATCGAAATCTGTGATGAAAATAACAAAGGCATATTTTGGATTTCGCTTTCTGATCCCATCATGAAGACGGGTTGTCATTTGGTGTTTTGGTGGAGGGGGCAAAGCCGGTAATGAAGAAAAGGGCGAAATATATGAGGATTGAAAAGGAGAAGATGAGGTAAACAAAGGTGTAGCTGCGTCAGGTTGTGTAGAAGTATTTTGAGGAGGAGAAGAGGGATTAGGCACGACAGGTGGGAGATGAATAGGAGACGAGAGAGAGACCTAAGAATCTAGCCTATTAGGAATTGGAGATATCTATAGAACAAGTATACCTAGAATCCGCAATATAGTTGTAGGATAAAAAGAAACTGGGGGTTGAGTTGTAATAGAATTAGAAGTAGAAACATAAGGGAAACTATTTTCATTAAAAATAACATTCCTAGATATAATCTCTTTGTGAGAGGTAAGGTGATAGCATCGAAAACCCTTGTGCGAAGGAGACAAGATAAAAAAAAAATGGAAATCAGTTCGTGGAGAAAATTTTTGATTACCGGGACTCATATTAAGAGGATAACAAGCACATCCAAATACACGAACTTGATCAAAGGATAGACTTCAACCATGCAATAGCTGATATGGACTCTGCCACTGCAAAGACACATGAGGTAGATGATTTTAAATGAAATTGGCATGATGAAGGGCTTCGACCCAAAAAGAAGAAGGAAGATTAGCTTGAAAAAGAACGTAAGAATAGAATTAGGAAGAGTCCGATGCTTTCATTCTACCATGCCGTTTTGAGGATGGCTGTAAGGGCATGAAATCCGTCGAAGAATGCCGTGGTGGCGGAGAAAAGTATCGAAAGAGTTATTACAAAACTTGCCACCATCATCACTTGGGGTTTTTAGGTTTTTTGGGGCCCCATGTTTAGTGATTTGGCCAATTTGGTACCCCGACATTTTTTTTGGCTGGGCATATACCCCGAGATTGCATGGGCAGGCCCAACATAGACCCCTGGTCAGGCACCTGCTGACGTGGAGGCTGCCCGGGGTATTTGCGCGTGTTACTGTAGCAAAACGACGTCGTTTTAGAGGATTGGCTGGACATGTAGGATCCAAGTGTCTTTGTGGGCTCCGCATGCTACCGACCCCGGGTTTTTTACCTATCCAACCCGAAATTTGTTGGATACCGAAATGAAAGCTGACCCGATTTTGATTATTTATTTAATCATTTTTTTCTTTTAATCATATTTTATTTTTAACAATATTAAAAATGAGTAAAACTTAATTTCCAAAAATTTTACTTGGTTTTAAATAAATACACCTTATTATGCTGGATTTATTATTTTTAAAATTTTATTTTTTTTCATATACTAATTTGTAAAAAAAATCCTATTTAATCTCTCCCACCGGTCTAAATTTGTAAAAAGTACCTAAATTTTTTTAATAATAATAACAAATAAGAACGAGATCAAATCTCAAATGTAAAAAAAATAGAAAATAAATATTTATTATTATAATTATTATCTTGTGCTAGAATTAATTTTTTTGAAAAAAATTTAAAATAATTATACAAGAGTGGTATAAAATCTCACTTAAATTGAATTTTAAATTATAAATTGGAAAGAACGATTATTGAACCAGATGTATTGAGTTAGTTTATTATTTTACTTTCCTTATTTTTTCAAAACCAATACTTTAATTCTTAAGGGTTTTTGGGTTTTTTGGGCCCCCATGTTTAGTGGTTTGGCCAATTTGGTATCCCGATATTTTTTTTTTGGCCGGGCATAGACCCTGATATTGCATGGGCAGGCCAAATGTAGACCCTGGTCCGGAGCGGTTTCGGTTCGGTATGGGAAGAATTTGGGGCTTTGGGTGAAGTGGGCCCCACTGAGCCACCTGTGTCCGACGTGGCATGAAACGGTGACGTTTTCTCACTTAAAACGACGTCGTTTTGCTACAGCAACACTCGCAAATACCCGGGCAGCCTCCACGTCAGCAGGTGCCTGACCAGGGGTCTACGTTTGGCCTGCCCATGCAATCTCGGGGTATATGTCCGGCCAAAATAAATATCGGGATACCAAATTGGCCAAACCACTAAACATGGGGACCCAAAAAACCCAAAAACCCCCATCACTTTGAAGAAATCAAATCGGTAAATTAAATTGCGTGGTGATTTTAGCATTTAGTTGCTGGAATTTTGCAAAAAAAAATTATATTTGTAGCATAACAGAAACACCCATCAAAACTTTGAATACTCATCAAGAAATAAAACGTAATATTAAATCCAGTAAATGAATGAACTAGAGAAGTTCAAACATCACAATATATTACATGAAATAAACCTAAGAAATGCTTTAAAGACTTAGGATAAGGTAGTTAGGTTTGCTTGCCAGTTGACATGCATTACAAAAGTCATCATTATTGAAAGAAGAACATAGAGAAGGAAACTGGTGAACAACCTAACGCATAGCTGGTATTCTTGGATGACAAAGTCCCCGATGCCACAGGGAGCCAGTAATGCGAGAAACAACAAAAGCTTTTGGAGAGGAGTTAACATGAGCAAAAACGCGAAGAGAGTAAAGTGATCTTGGATCATTGTACCGAATCTGTCGATGGTGGAAATGATGACCCTTCACATAAAAACCGAAAGAATAAAAATAACAATACAGAAATTGTAATAGAAAAAAGTTTGACAGAAATAAGAGTTTTAGTGAGTCGAGGAATAACCAGAACGTTTAAAAGCCGAAACGAATTAAAACCAATATGAAAAATTTTAGTACCAACGTGTGTGACAGGCAAGAGCGTACCATCATGCACTTGAACGGAATCTGTACCATGATATTCTTGTAAAGAATCCAAACATGCAGAAGAATTGGTCATATGACTTTTTGCATCGGTATCTGCAATGTTTGGCAGTGTGATTGTACCCATCATACAGTTGACATTGAATAAGAAATGGTCCCAATAGAAATGAAGAAGAAGGACGAGGAGGTTTGGATTTTTAGGAAGAGTAAGGACGTGGAGAAAAAGAAACACCAGTGGAATCAGAATGAATATTAGAGGGAGTCGAGTTCCATAAAGGCGAGTAAGAGCGAGGAGTATAGGAGCCACGACCGCCACCATCATGTCCACCTCGACCCCTAGATTATGTAAGAAGTGCCTAAGAAGGCTCAAAAGAAATACTAGAGGAAAAGGAAGAAGAAGAACCTTTTGATTTACGGGTTTTCTAGGCTAATAGCATGGAATGTAACTCAAGGAAACTGGGAAGAGGAGCTTTGAAGTGATAAGAGTAACAAGATCATTGTACTCATCATTAAGACCATCAAGGATTTGCATGACGATATCATCATCACTCAACCATCGACCGTTAGACTCCAAGTTGTCAGTAATTTTGCGAATAAAGTGAATATAATCGCTCATGGACTGAGAACCCTTTTTAGAATTAACAAAAGCAGAATGATACTCCATATATCGAGCTTGAACATGATCATGAAAGAGTTGTTTGACAGTTAAGCATACCTCTCGTGCAGTGGGAAAAGATCCTGGATGGACAATATGTTACAAAATATCGTGACTAACAGTGGCATAAATCCATGTCACAAAAGTGCTATTAATTTGGCTCCATTGAGTAAACAAAGGATTAGGGGCCGGAGGGTCATTAGAGTCGAAAACAGCAATAAAAGGATCAGGTGGCACACCAGTTCCATCGATATAATCTAAAACCTAATGGAATTGAAACACAGTGTAAAGAAGACTTGCCAAACAAGAAAATTACTAAGGTCAAGTCTGGCAGGAACATAGTTACGAATGTTGCTAACACTAAACACGGAATGGATAGGACAATGTGAAGCAGGCACAGTTGGAACGGAAGAGGAGGAAGAAGAAGAAGAGGTTGAACCAGATATGACTGAAGTAGAAGAAGCCATGACAAAAAATAGTAATGTAGAGGGTGTGAAAAGAAAAAAACAAAAGCTTTCAGACTCAAAGAACAAATTTGGGAGAATAAGGGAGAGATCTTATTATTCGTCTTCCAAGATGTGATTACAAAGGTGTATCACTCGTAACCTAAGTGTCCTTGTGATGTAGAAAAATACTAAGAGTTTGTACTTAATGTTAAGAATTCTAAAATATATTGTCCAAATACAATGAAACTCAAGAGACATAATCTTAATATCATGAAATTCTAAGGGTTTGTAGAACCCAAAGAACATAATATTTTAGTATTATAGAATTCTAAGACTTTGTAGTTAATTTAAGAATAACTTAATGGAATGTTAAAAATTTTCTTTAGAGGGTTTTTGGATTTTTTGGGTCCCAATGTTTAGTGGTTTGGCCAATTTGGTACCCCGACATTTTTTTGGTCGGGCATGTATCCGAGTTTCCATGGGCAGGCTAAACGTAGACCCCTGGTCAGGCACCTGCTGACGTGGAGGCTGCCCGGGCAGTTGCGCGTTGCACTGTAGCAGAACGACAGGTCCCAACTCCTACAACTACAGCTACCTTCCTTCAGCTTAACTACATATTGTTCTGCTCTACAGACAACCTCACAACCATCATCTCCACAGAAATCTATGTGAAAGCCGCAAGCTATGTCTTCATTGTCCCTGATTTTTTCCCAAACTTTAGGGGACACACCTTCCTTGAACATCCCTGATCTTCTCCTTCTATCATTCATCCTGTTTCCAACCAACTTTCTAACTATTTCCATCAAAGACATAATACTTTTGTACCTAGCCTCAATTATCCAAGCATTAAATGTCTCACTCATATTGTTATCAACTACATCACATTTAGAAGAAGGACTGAAAAAAGATTTGCACCAGAATTTGGGATTCACCTCTAGGAACTCTTTCTTTGCATCCTTTGAAATCTTTCCCAGTTTCTCTAATTCCTCATTGAAATCTGGCTCTCATGTGGCCTTGTAAGTTCTCCAGAATTGCACCTGTAGACTATCTCCCTTCCAGGTTTTCCTCCACTTCGCATATATATGTCTGGCACATCGTCTGTGCTCTGCATAGGGCATCAACTCAGCTACTGCTACAATAAGACCCTGCAGTAATGGAAGCCATCAGCAAATAATGTGCATAACATTCCACATACCATGACCCATAAATAATAGACAAAGAAGAGATGCAAACAAGATACTTACCTTCTGCTGATCATTTATAAAAGTCCATCCATCTCCCATGCCCATAGTGATGCCCAAATCTGACATCAATGACAGTAGAAATGACCTCCATGTCTCCTTCCTCTCGTAGTTCACAACACACCAAGCAATAGGATACATTTGATTATTTGC
This sequence comes from Turnera subulata, assembly GCA_028386065.3. Lineage (NCBI taxonomy): Eukaryota > Viridiplantae > Streptophyta > Magnoliopsida > Malpighiales > Passifloraceae > Turnera > Turnera subulata. Next base: position 41,976 of record JAKUCV010007651.1, read on the forward strand.
ATCCCTTCCCACTGCAGACAATACTTGCCCTTTAACTGGTCCTTTTAAAAAGCACCCATCAAGCCCTACAACCCGCCAAAAAACCCTTCTTCACTAAATCAAAGCACACATACATTGACTCAAACCTTCGATTGCCTGCTTCTTCACTTTCAGTTGAAGTGACATATATATTGCTTCCTGGGTTTCTTACCCTTAACTCTTCAACATAATCCTCCAGCCTCTTGAACTCAGCCACAACATCCCCATTATAATACTTCATAACCTATTCTTTTGCATCCCTGCACTGGTGGCGTGAAACCACGAACTTCAATTTCTCCCTAACATCATCCATCATCTCAGCAGGCCTCATTTGCAGTGTGAACCTCCCTTAGTCTCAATGAAATGTTGTGCCAAAATCTTGTATGTTAACCTTGTGTTAGTCTTTGCATATCCACATTTTTCATCATGCTTCACACATGTCTTCACTCTTCACCTCCTCCTTCTACTTCCATGTGTAGAAACATGGAGTCTCCATGGGCAGTCTTTCTCACTACATATTGCAGTTAGCTTTCTGGCAGTATCCTGCTTAAATTCACAATTCCCATACCAAAATTAATGATGAACCCAGTAACATTTATGGCTAACATGATGAAAAACTGTAGTAGTTAGAGATTTACATACCTTAACAATCTTGATATCTTTCCTTTCAACGATGGAATGCTTCCTTAAAGCAGTCTTGATTTGCTTCTTGTCAACAAATACCATCCACTCCTGGAAATGTGGATTCTTATCCTTCTCATTGAACCAAATAATCTTGGATTTGGTCCTCCCCGTGATGTCACAACCACTCTCAACTGAAGAAGAAGGGTAGCTTCCTTGCTCATCAGACTCGAAGCCAACCAGATCCTCTTTATCCCCACATTGCTCACTGGCTTGGACATTTGTACCCCCCTCATCAGTGGCATTTACATCATTATCCCCCTCTGCCAAATTTCCCACATTGCCCTCCATATCATCTGCACCGCTACCTTTCAAATTTGGACCATCTCCATCATTATTAAAGCCACCAGCACCCTTGATTTCTGCTTCAATGTGCTGTTTCTCTCGCATTAAAAAATGCAACTCCCCATCATTATCATCTGTCAAGTAACAAGTTGCCTCCCACCTTTCTTCATACCTCTCTCCCTCTCTATTATCCCCTTGGTCACCTGGGTTAGCAACACTTTGCACAGCTTCTTAAGAGTCTACTACTGACTCACTATCTGACTCAGCATCACCATCTCCAGAAAGTGCAAAATCCTCATCGCTACTGTCATCCCCATCTCCATCTGCACTGTCATACAAATCTAAAGAATCCACCATGGACTTACTTTTAGTGCTTTCCTCATCAGCTTCACAGTAAACATAGTCTCCATCTTCCCTACTATCCACTTCTCATGCCTGCCTTGATGTTCCTGCCTCTCCACCTTCATTAAATTGGGTTGTATTAAATACCCCACTGCCTTATGTAAATGTCTCTCCAACAACTCCCATTCTTTCACCTAACCTCTGACCCTTCTCATTTATGCCTAATCTACGGCATGCCTCCTCAGGACCTTCAGCAAACAAAGGGTGCACTGGTTCTCCAAGATCAAGGTATACATCTACTACCTTATGCATCCTACAAGTTTCTAAGAACATCCTGTCACCCTCATCATCAGCTGTTAATAGGATTAGCCCATCATTCAAACTCAACCCGGACATCAGATACCATATATTTCGCACCTTAGTGTGCCTATATCTCTTACACCAACACCTCAAAGTCATAAAACCCGCCTTCTCTGACTCTCCATGACTCTCAATAACCTCTCCACCTATATACTCCATGCCTTCAGCAGGCCTCACTAACCGTCCACCAATATGGTACAAGTACAACACCATCCACAACTACCACACTAAAATGACAGAACAAATTAAAACAACACAACAACCATCCCATTAAAATGGCAATTACAGAACGATAACAACACAACAGCCACTGACGGCAAGCATTGAACCACATTACCAATATAGAAACAACCTACATCGTCGTATTACTTTAATAATTTGACATAAACAAAGCAAAAACACATGTAGAAGGGCATTTTCGGCAACTTCTACGCAGTGGAAAAAACTCTAGAATATTGTACGGCCGACAGTTTTGACCGACAACTGTGTTGACACCTAGAATAATTTACAAGTACACGCTTTATAGTAAAGAAAAGAATCTTACCTTTATCTTTCTCCCTGCTGGGTTTTTGCCACGCTACAGTCTTCCTCGATTACACGCCCAAACACCCTCTTACAGCTTCCTTTCTTCCCCCTCCAGAGAACTTCCAAATCCGCCACCGGTGTCTTCACAATAGCATCCCATCATCTTCGCCTCTCCTTCTCCGCTAGGTTCGATTAGGGTTTCGCTTCGGCTATCAACTGTGGCTGGTTCTTCTCGATTGGCCTTCGCGTGCGGCCACTTCCTCTCTTTAGGGTTTCTCCTTAATCCACGCCTCAATCGATTTCGCTTAGGGTTTCGACATCGATTAGGGAATCGACCTCGAAAAGTGCAACGATTGGGGCGAGAAGGGTACCGAGGGAGGATAATGGGGTTGTTCTCCACTATCCTTCCCTCTGTAACGGGCTATCTTTGGGGCAGCCTTCAATTGACGAACGAGTCCATTAAGGCTTAGGGTTCACAGCTAGGGTTCAAAGGAATTAGGTTCAAAGGAATTGGGGGTGAACGAAAAGTAAATCGATTTTGGGGAAAACTAATTGGGAGCGGGGTTCAATTTTAGGTTTTGATTTTAATTTTTGAAAGTGGGCGGGAGAAACTGGGTGGGTCGGGTGAGATCGCGGCCCGTTTCTATGTCTGGTTCGGGTACGGTATGGGAAGAATTCGGGTTTAATTGATGTGGGCCCCACCAAGCCACTTGTGTCCGACGTGGCACAGAACGGTGACGTTTTTCCTCTTAATACGACGTCGTTTTTCTATAGTACAACGCGCAACTGCCCGGGCAGCCTCCACGTCAGCAGGTGCCTGACCAGGGGACTACGTTTGGCCTACCCATGGAAACTCGGGGTACATGCCCGGCCAAAAAAAATATCGGGGTACCAAATTGGCCAAACCACTAAACATTGGGACTCAAAAAACCCAAAAACCCAAAAATTAATATTTATTCAGTAATAAAAAATTTTTATTGTATTAAATTATATCGTGTTTATTAATAAAATACCACGCATACAAATTGCCACGTGGCATAATAGTTTCTCTTTTTCGTAAAAGATGACATGTGCCATCACTAGATTTTACATGAAACGGATCTCTAATTTAATACATATAAGTAGATAGCTTGAAGGGAGGTTCTGATGTTGTAGTTTAGGTTCAAGCTCTCAAAATACTGATGAAATTTCAACCAACTAAACCAATCTTCCTTAACAATTAAATGATATAATTTTGGATTACGGGAGGATATTAAATTACTATAAATAGGTTTCCGTATAGCTACTAAAATTATAGTCTCTGCTACAATAGGCTTTCAACCCATGAATCATCATTAACTCTATGTTAGCACAAGAAAAACCTAAGTTGAATTCAGGATAATGTTAGATATAGAGTTAGACTTATACACAACAACTAACATGTATTGTGACCATATTCTATCATTGTAAACCTCCAATGTATATCCTACATTTTCTATATAATAGCCATCACGACAAGGCTAATTGTGGTTGAGCCTTCCAATTATTGTGCTCTATATTTCTAGGTTTCTTTATGGTAGCGGAGCGACCCTGCTTAACCGCAAAACTCTATATTTTTTGATCCAGTTTCTTCCCAATCTTTATCATGTCGATAACATCACCTTCCTCACCTTACCGTACCGGTAATGGCTCTTCCACCAACACAAGTGCCCTAATCGTTATTCCATTTACGACTCTTACCAATGACCAAATTCAGCCCTTAAGTAGTTCTCATCACTTTGTGTTCATCAAACTCATACACACAAATTACTTTTTTTCTAGAGAACAAAGATTGAACCCTTCCTCACCGAGAAAGGGGTCCTAGTCTATGTCAATGGAACTTTTTCCTGCCCTTCCTCCCACCATTGTTGCTGCAGATGGTGTCGTGCAGAACAATCTAGTGTATTTTCGTTGGATTCAGCAAGATCAGGCTATTTTTAGTAGTATTAACTCCTCACTTTCTGTTGAAGTTTTCCCTAACGTCGTTGGCAAGAACACTTAAAAAGAGGCCTGGGATGTACTCGAATCCTCTCATGCATCTCCCTATCAAGCACGACGTATGGTAATCCACATTGCCAAGATACCCTTTAAATACTGGACCTTTACTTTTGACATTACCATGTTTCTAATCAACAGAATGCCAACAATGATTTTGTGAAACAAGTCACCTTATGAGGTCATCCATTCACACACATTGGACTATACGTTTTTGAGAGTTTTTGGCTGTCTTTGTTATCTACACTTAAAATCTCATATAACTCCCAAATTTGCCTACCAATCCACTCCCTACATAATTCTAGGATATAGTAATGCACATAGAATGTACATTGCACGTCATGTATGTTTCTTTGAACACGTCTTTCCATTTTACAATTTGAGTTCTAAACCACCACCACACACTATGCAACCCACATCTTGGGTCTTTGTGCCGCTCTCTATCTTCTTTCCGGATAATAAATAGATGTAGAGTTCTGAAAAAACTACAACTATTCCCTTACCTCCTTTCTTATAGTCACAATCACCTACTATAACACCTTTCTCACAAACACAATTACCTACTCCAACTGAAACACAACCAACATTGATCCAATCCCAATCACTACCCACAACTCCTCATTAAACTCTTCAACCATTATATCTAGACGTCACCTTGGCTCTCCAAACACAAGTCTATCTCTCACCGAACCAGAACCATTGGCCCTGTTTCCTGACTCACCTCCTCACTGAATGGTACTTAGAACCAATCCAAAACAAGCTGCTCTTAAATCACTTCACTCACAAGACATCAATACCCACGGTTGAACCAACGTCATATATTGATGCCTTCAAGTACAAAGAGTGGCGAAATGCTATGTAGGATGAGATGAATGCCTTGCTCTTGAATCGCACATGGACTTTAGTCCTATATCAATGCAGCATGAATATTATTGGCAATAAATGGATCTATCGTATTAAATGTAAGGCCAATGGTAAGATAGAAAGATTCAAGGCGAGACTTGGGGTAAAAGGATTTCATCAACGCCTAGGACTTGATTTATTGAGATTTTCAATCCAGTAATGAAACCAATTACAATACAAGTTGTACTTAGTCATGTATTGTCTAACAATTGGCAGGTTCATCAACTCGATATCAAAATTGCATTCCTTAATGACAAGATAGATGAAGAGTGTACATGGAACAACCCTAGGAATTTATTGCAAAGAACAAATCAACTTTTATGTGCAAGTTAAACGAGTCCCTTTATGGACTCAAGCAAGCTCCATGAGCCTGGTACAAAAGACTGGGTGATTATCTTCTTGCTAGTGGTTTCACTATCTCTTGGTCTGACACCTCCTTACTAATATATCGTAATCGCATGATTACTGCACATGCATTCATTTGTGTGGATGATATGTTAATCACAAGCAGTGATCCTTCCTTTGTTTGCACACTAATAGCAAAGCTTGGTCATGAGTTTTCTATCAGAGACCTTGGCAGAATGAGTTACTTTCTATGTATTAAGGTCATTCACAATCGTCATGGCATCCTTCTTAAGCAGCAAAAGTGCATAACTGGCTACCTCAAGCAATCTGGAACGGACACCTGTAAAGGAATCCAAACACTAGCATCAACCTCCATTAAGCTTCTCCAGGACAGTGGCAAGGAGTTTTCTGACCCCACCTTCTAGTAGCAGCTGGTAGGATCCTTGCAATATATAGGCATCACTCGTCCAGATATTGTGTATGTTGTGAGCAAGGTTAGTCAATACATGACAGTGACTTATTCCTTACACCTTCTTCTTAACCAACAATCCAACAATCAAAGGAGTCGCCACCCTGATTTTATTCTTTGGAAAAATCAAGGGAAAAACTTTTAGCATCAATTCCTCTTTTGTAGGCAACACTCTTAAGGGATTGATCTTTAGTGAACCAGATATTTTTGGATTCGGGGGTTCGTCATAGGTGGAAAGGTATTAGACACCCACCCGTGTTAGTGGCAAAATCGTGCGCAATAATTGAACCTTTCATGTATGTCTTGTGCAAGTGTTCAAGTGTGTAAATCAACACAACAATAACATAATCAAAATTAAACAACAAAACAAAAAATAAACAAATAATTTAATTTGAGTTTCCGCTACTAGAAACCACCTATGTACCCCAGCGATCGGGTTCAAAGTTCATGTAGTTCTTACATGGCATCACACAACAATCATATCTTTACAACAGTAAGCAAACATCGATCATGAAATTAGCAGAAAAATCAATTAAAAAGGGATCTAGATCACCTCTTGTAGCCCTCCTTTTGCTCCTTGCTTTAGGGTGCTTTCTAACCCAACTCTTCTTCCACTCTTAAGCTCTATCTTCAATCTCCTCTTGATCTCCTCTGACTGACTTCTTCTTGATGCTCCTCTCTATGAAATTCCTCCAGAATTCTTACCCTAAAAGTGTTTCTAGGCTTGGAGGAGAAGGATTCCTCCAAGCACTCTAAACTTGTAGGTGTTTTGTCTCTACAATTTGATGCCATTTGTGAGTGAGTAGAGGGGTCTATTTATAGTTTTTAGGGTGTCAGGGGTTGTCCTTTTGATCTTAGGGTCCAGATTGAATTCCTAGATCTGATGGTTGAAAGCTAGGATCAAGAAAACAAGAAAAAAGAGAAAACTTTTCATTCTTGTAACGCATGACCGCCCTACCCTGGCGGTTTTGTCGTGATGACTGCAATGGATTGGAGGTCTTCTTCCCTTGACCGCCCAGACCTGATGGTCATGGCGGGTTACAGTTCACGTTCTTGCCTTTTTTGCTCCAATTCTCATTAATTCCTGACCTGACTTGATTCCCACGCCCTATATTGTAGTTCTCTGATCCAAAAACACTCCTAACTTGTAGACTACTCCTTCACTTTTTCTATTTATCAAAGCTACATCCATGTTTGCCTATTTTCCACACTTTTACCATAAATGCACATTACACAAAAGAGGAAAGATATTAATCCCAAATTTTGACGAAATTCAGGACTAAATTAAGTTGCAAGTAATGTGATTTAATAGGTCATCATTGCTGGAGGGTCCATGCTCCATTAATTCAGACTCTAAACCTATTCTTAGCCCAAAAATAAAGGTAAAAAAGTCTTTTGAGTCCTTACACTTTAGCATTTTGTATTTGTTATCCCTGTTTATTTAATTTCTCTCATATTGTCCCTGAAGTCTCAATTTACCGGGACACACTGTCCTTTTTACATGCTATAGCCGGAAGTTGGTATCGTGTTAGGTGGGGCCCACTTTTTATCTTTTTTAATATTTTTTCTTTTTTTTCTCTTTTTTTCTTTTATACTTTATTTTATATTCTTTTTTAACCATTTTAATACAATTCTTCTTTTCTTTTTTTCCTTACTTTTTCTTTTTTGTTATTTAGGAATCATCCCCATCTTCACCACTCCCTCATCCTCACCGGCGAACTTGACAATCATAACAAGACGCCGTTGCCACCTCTGTCGTCTCCATCAATCACCATCCTCAAACCCTTAATCACAGTCCATTCTCGCTCTGTCCAATCGAAGTGAGAAAGCGCAAGGGACCCAGAAGAGAGTAAAGCCAAAATCCTCTTAGTCTTACTGGAACTCGAGGTCGCGCATGAATGGGTGAGTTCGAGAACCCACCGCAATCAGGAATTGGTGAGTTCGAGAACCCACCGCAATCAGGAATGGGTGAGTCGTTACCACAGTGAACTGGTGGCTCGGATTTGGACGATTGGGGTGGAGTTCGGTTAGATCCAGGTTTGTCCAGTAGGATTTCGTAAGCATTCTCCTCGCCCCTATGCTCGCAAGCACGACCCTGAGTCACTGCGGCGCTCTTCTGGTTCCTCGCCACCAACTCCACAAAAGCCAAACTCGACCTCCCCGCCGTGTGTAGGTCACGTCGGCCGTCTCCTTTACTCTCCTCCCTCCTCATTCTTCCCTCCCCTCTTTTTTTCTGTTGTTATACCAAATTGTTATCAGGTTCATTTTTTTATGAGCTCTTGTTGATGGATGGATATTAGTGCAGATGCGTGTGTGGATTGCGGTGATGGAGGTTGTCTTGGTGTTTTGTGGGTTGAATTTCTGGTATGGTTGCGAGTTCCGTGAAGCAAGGGAGAAGGGAGGAGCAAAGGTGGCGAGATTGAGGAAAAAATCAATGGCCGGTGCTTTTGGCGTCGGTGGGAGGAGGATGATGGCGGAAGGTGGGTCGGCGGAAGAGAGATGAGGCGATGCTGATTGTTTCAGGGATGGGTTTTGTCCAAGAACTGAGAGAAAAGTTGGGAGACAGATGAGGAGCATCAGATAAAGACCTGTATGGTAGAAATTGATTGCTGAGGTTGTGAATTTTGTGGTTCTTCAGGTTTGGAAAAAGAGGAAAAATTAATGATATTATTTTTCTTGGTTGTCCAGGTTTGGACAAAGAGGAGAAATTGGAGATGTTATTTTTCCCTTGTGTGAAGAGGATGGCAACGGAAAATTGTCGGTAGCAATGGCCTTCAAAAATAGAAAAGAAAGAAGAGAGTTAAAAAAATTATTCAAATTTAATTATAAAACAACGTGAAACTGATTTATTTGATTAAAATGGGATTTTTAGTATTTTGGGAAAAAAAGGAAAAGGATAAAATGAATAAAAAAATCTGGAGTCTACGGGCTCCACAAGACGCGTGTCATCATGAGAGAAACCCACCAGCTATAGCATGTAAAATGGACAATATGCTCCGGTAGAATGGAACTTTAGGGATAACATGAGTGAAATTAAACGAATAGGGACAACAAATACGAAATCGTTAAACTGTAAAGACACAAAAAACTTTTTTACCCAAAAATAAATCCTCTCAATATTATTGGGTTAAAATAAATAAATAGCCCAAAAAAATAAAACAACCATATTCTAATAAATCAGACCTAAAATATATCTTAGTCCAAGATTAAATCTTCTCATAAACCTTAGGACTTAAACACATAAAAATCCCAAAATAATAAAATATTGATATTCTACTAAAATAAATTCTAAACATATTCTAGCCTACCAAAAAACATTTTGCTAATAGTAAAATGAATTTTGTGATACCTGCAAAACACAAAGACACATGGATTGCAATTGTACTCCAGCTCTAGTAAGGGCCTATCTGTTTACATGAATGCTGACTGGGGAGGTAATATTGATGACAGAAAGTCCACAATAGGATACTTGGTCTACCTAGGATGGAATCTAGTCTCCTAGGCATCCAGAAAACAACGGACGGTAACTAGGTCCTCCACTGAAGCAGAATATTGGGCAGCAGAAAAACACTGAAGCAGAAAACAATGAATGATATCCATGTTATCAAGAGCAGCGTGTTTCGTGATAATCAAAAGCAGCGTGTTTCATGAGACCTGGCTACGTGGTTAAAAGTGATAATCAAGAGCAACGTTGCTTTGGATAAACATGTTGCTTTTTTTTTTTGGCGAAAATTTGTGTTATTAATCATATCCTATTTCGTGATAAACACGTTGCTCTTAATTATCCAATTTACCGTCCGTTGTTTTCTGCTTCAACAGAAGACCTAGTTACCGTCTGTTGTTTTCTGCTTCAGTAGAGGACCTACTTCTTAAAAGATAGAAGTGCTAAATTGATATGGCTCCAACCTCCACTCCAAGAATTTGGGATTGTCACTTCCACCCCGATGCTCTAATATGATAACATTGGTGCAACATATTTGTCTTCTATATGATAGATATCACGACAAGACTAATTGTGGTTAAGCCTTCCAATTACTGTGTTCTATATTTCTAGGTTTCTATTGAAATGTCCCGGCTTGTCGACTGTCACTACAGACTAACAAGGGACCTTTCCAACATGCTTTGCCCTCACTCGTACGTTTCTGAGGAGAACTTCCCAAGAGGTCACCCATCCTAGAATTAATCCTAGTCAAGCACGTTTAACTTTGGAGTTTTTCTAGAATGAGCACCGAAAAGATAGGTGCACCTTTTTGATATAGTTAGTACCCATCAAACCGTTAAAGCTATTCTCGATTGTGCAGTCCCATACCTGTACAACCTCAAAATCACTTCATTTGAGCTATTCTTAATTATACAGTCCCATACCCGTATAATTATGAAATTACCCCAAGTGTGCAGCCCCATCCCTACACAGTCTCAGGATCTCTCCTAATCTGGTGTGGATTCGGTTCATTCATGTGCCCCTCCATCGAGAAGCCTGCCAGAAACCGCTCCTTGTCCATGCTCATCCCGGCACCGACGTACACTTCCCGCCCTCATCGACCCCGGGGTGTCACATCTATACTCTAAAAAATGAAACAAAGAATTTCTCTATCTGCCAATAAGAGGAGAGAAGATTTTGGTTTTACTCAAATATAAGCAGGCTAGTGTGTCGGTAGCAGCAGATAGCAACAATGACTAGCCACGCCGCCTGCGGATTATGGCATTGAGCAGGTCTAATTAAGCCAGGCCTATAATTCCATATATGACTTTTTACTAACACTATCGATTTATTTACTTATACGAAGAATTGATTGTTCTCTTGAGCATTAGAAACCTGTAAATAAAGAGCCACCATAGATCAGGTGGAAGAGAAGTGAAATATATTTTCAAATTAAAAGGAATGAGAGCAAATGATGGAAGATGTCAATTGATTGAAGGAACTGATGCACCGGTGATGTCCAACGACTTGGACATTGAAGGTTACAAATAGACTAAGTTAATTAAGTCTAAGTTAATTAAGTCTAGATTATGGCTAGCGTAAAATTGTATCCAAAAAAAGGATAGTGACATTACTTAAAACTTATCCGCTTAACTTGACTATGCTAATTTAGAAAGCCGGTGTGATTAATTAGTTAGTTGGTCAAGCCGGTGTGATTAATTAGTTAGTTGGTCAAGTGTCACCATAAGAAAGCAATTTGAAAATATTAGGCCACAGTGATTCCTTAATTTTTGGCTTAATTGATGCGATAGAACCTGGAGCAAACTTTGGGTAAATTTCTTGCTCTTGCCTAATTCTACAATATATGAATAGACTACTATCATTTCTGTTGGTTTTGATAGAGATATGCCTACAAAATATGACAGCAGCAAAACATGCAAGATAGTCTTATCTTTTCCCAACGAGAGGACAATTCAATGTCATTCACGGTTTGTATAATTCAATTTGTTTTGCTTAGCTTGGAGAATTGACAAGCAATTAATTCTTGCAAGGTCAAAGATGCCTTATCGCTTCGCGCCTAATACCACGCTCACTTTGCAAAAGACAGAGCAACTGTGGACTCAACCTCTCTTATGAATCAATGTAAGAACAAGCTAATGGCTCTGCCACCAATCACGAATACCGACAATCATAGGGTTTGGATTTTTCTTGATTTGCAGATAGAAGCTCTCAAAGTTGTGTAAGAATCCTGACCCTTATGTTGAAAAAGTTCCTGGCTTATGATGGCATGAAACAACCAAACAAAGTTTTTGATTTATACATGTTTTAGAATTTAGTTGCTATCTAAACATATCTCCCGTTAGATAAAACATTAGTTAAAGCATAAAAAATCAAGATCCAGGGACCTTTCCCTGAACAAGATGGTGGTATTGGACATCTATTTGTGCTTAGAAGTAGAATTTTGACATTTGAACGACATATTTCTTGTTTAGGAGTGTTATTTAGTATGTGATGAAGACCGGGTCAATCAGCCTGGCATATGAATTAAAAATCGAAAAATTATTTATGGAAATAAAAAATTTGGTAAAAATAGAAGGTCCTACAAATTTTTCCACATGTCTCCAATAAGATAGTGACACGTGTCAAGTGGATCTGGATAGATGATCACGTCATCGGTCGGGTTGCTCAAGGTATATAAAAAGGACAAAAATTGAAATTCGAGGTCATATTTATCATAACCGGACCAGCCTTGCCGGTTCAACCGGTAGGACCGTGACCCAGAGCCCGATATGGGTTTATGAAAGAGTTGGACTGGACATGTAAGTGAAGAGTGGATAACCCATTGTTGCAGCCAGTTTTTTGTTGACCCGATTGAACCATTACCCCGGTCAAGTCAATTTTAAATCACAAAACACAAAAAATTCCCTATTTTTACATAAAATTGTATTATTTAATAGAAATTTTATATTTTTAGAATGTATAGATATTTTTTATCGCCAAAATATAGGAAAATATTAATATATATTGATTAAAATGATTAATTACTTAATAATTATTATTTTGGGTCAATTACATTAAGCCTCGGTTCAACCAAAGAACTATGACTCCCGATCTTTTTTGGGTCTGTGTCCGAGTCAGGTCTGATAAATATGCTTGGGTACATATAAGGAACACAGAAACTCCCTAGTATATAAACAGGACAAATGTGTGAAACTCTAAATACATAAAAGGTGTTTTACCCCATGGAGAAGAGAAGAAAATTATGGGCTAAAGTGTAAAAACCCATATTTTCTTCACGTAAGCCTGCATCTAACATTTGTTAAAAGTTGGATCTATGAGGATTTGGACCAAGCCCAGCGTCTGCTCTTGTAATATTCTAGCCTTCAATCGAGTTCCTATCTATATATGCATGCTGAAATTTGTAAACATGAGCCTAGCTAGCAATGATTTTCTTTGAGAATTGTCGGCTTCACAATCCAATTGAAGCCAGAGACGAGTGGTTCAAGGTGGCTTGTTTTGACAATCTTGGCTTGGGCTTTGGAGTGATTGTGAGGGACTTTCAAGGTAAAGTTGCGGTAGCTGCATGCGTCAAAGCGAGTTCACTCGTATTACTTATGATCAGATTGGTAGTGAAGGTGAAGCCTTGGCAGCAAGGTAAACTTGGAATTAGCCCATTAATTTGTTGGGGGGTCTCTGAAGTTACTTTTGAGATGGAAGATCAAGTGATCATCCAGGAGTTAGAAGCTTCCGTTTTTTTTTGTGTAGAAGTCGATGCTTTATTGAAAGAAACAATATGTACAAAGACAAGGAAAGTAATATGTACACAACTTGAAGCCCACCATGTTTGTTACATATTCAAATGGTCACCGCGTAAAGGGAATGATCACACAGTGCCCAGAATTCCAATCCTTAAAAGGCGCCGAAGAACAGAGTACTTCACCCACAGCATGAGGAAACATAGGGTGCATTAGTTTGAACCACCAATGAGCACGAACCCTGCTGACGTCAAATAACAAGTCAGGGTTAACAGGTTGTTGTCGGAAAACCAAAGCGTTTCGTGCGAGCCATAAAGTCCACAGTAATGCGAGGCCAAACAAAACCCATGCTTGTTGGCAGCCCGATGACCCGGCAAGCCAAGGCCACTAAACAAGACAATCCCCCAACGTCGTCGGTGCAACCCAAAGGACACCCCACCAACGACAAATGTGTTGCCAGAGAGCCATGGCAACCTCACAATGGATGAATAAATGAGCTGAATCCTCGGTAGAATTAGAGCACAACGGACAAAGAGACTCTGCCGGCTGAAGAATACCACGTGCGAGCAAAGCAGAACGAGTAGCAAGGCCACCGTTTAATGCCCGCCATAGGAAACGCTCGATGTGCGGGGGAGCCACATGTAACCACGGCAAAGGACGAGGCACAACTGGGGGAGGAAAATGATGAAGCATACCATATCCTGCCTTAACAGACTAGGAACCCTGAGCATCCCCCACCCAACCCCAATTGTCAGGAGAAGCACCACCGAAAGAGATAGCAAGGAGTAACGAATGAAGATACTGGCATTGCTTAAATTCCCATGAGTACAGAGCACAACTCCAACCACTAGTGGTAAGTAGCAAACGTTCCTGACGGACAACAGACAATGAAGCATCTTGAAACAAGGAGAGCCTGAACAATCTCGGGTAGCGCTCCTTTAACCGACCCACAGGAGCCCAAATATCTGACCAAAAACATGTTGTGCGGCCATTCCCAATACACAACTGTAAACTATCTGAAAGATTACGGCCCGAGGTACCTTCAAAAACCCCACTGCGAACAATCACAGTCCAACAAGGTGAAGCCTTCTGCATATCAAAAGAAACATCCATCCCTGGCGTGGTCACAACACACTTGGCCCGGATAAGAGAACTCCAAAGATGATTTGGTGCATTACGAAAACGCCATAACCATTTAAACAACAAGCTTTGATTTTTCACCAAGAGAGATTCAATACCCAACCCCCCTTGATCCTTTGGAAGGGCCAATTTATGCCATGCAATCAAACTAAGCTTCCAACATTCGCCAGCCCTGCCCTACAAAAACTCCCTCTGCAAGCGAACCAATTTCTTAACAACTCCAATGAGTATTTTGAACATTGATAAATAATATAAAGGTAAGGAGGATAGCACCGAACAAAGGAGAACCACACGACCAGCAAAGGAGAGGAATTGCCCTTTCCAAGTCTTTAGCCTACTCCGAAACTTCATAAGAACAAGCTCCCAATTCCTAGCTAACTTCATATTGGCCCCCAACGGAAGCCCCAAGTAAGTGAAAGGAAGCTTGTCAGGTTTACATAACAAACGTCCGGCCACGTTATTCACCTCCAATTCTGTCATATTAACCCCCGCCAATCCGCTTTTATGAAAGTTAATACTAAGGCCCGATAGCTTCTCAAAGCAACGTAGGATCCTCTTCAGGGTGATCAAGGAATCATACGAGTTATGAGAGAACAAAAGAGTGTCATCGGTGAACTGAAGTAAAGTCAAGGGAATATAATGCACACGGATAGGATCAAACAACCCATCATGGACTGCCTTATCAATCAAAATCGGGAGACCTTCAGCAGCTAACAAGAAAAGGAACAGTGAGAGAGGATCACCTTGTTTTAAGCCCTTCTACATAGAGAACTGAGCCGATGGGGACCCATTTACCAGCACTAATAAAATCGAGGACTCCAAACAAGCACGGATCCAGGTGAGCCACTTAGCACCCAACCCCATCCGTGACATAACATCTAACAAGTAATCCCAGGACATGGAATCATATGCTTTCCTGAAATCCAATTTCCAGACCACTGCCTTGTCCCGGGAGGCCTTAAGAGAATGAACCACCTGAGATGCAACCAATGCACAGTTCAAAATATTTCTCCCTGCAACGAAAGCAGACTGAGAAGGTCCAATTAACTTGTCCATGACTGGCTTGATCCTGGCCGTAAGAATTTTAGACACAATTTTATATACCCCATGGATCTACGTAATTGGCCTAAAATCATCAAAGTTGCGAGTGTCTACTTTCTTCGGGATCAAAGTAATGTATGCACAAGTTGCACCCTTAGGGAAGGAACCATCGTGAAAGAAGGCACTCACCAAATCAAACAAGTCATCTTTCAGAATCTCCCAACACTTCTTGTAGAAAGAAAAATTAAAGCCATCAGGTCCTGGCGCTTTCGATGACTCACAGTCCCACACTGCTGATTTAATTTCATCCAAAGTCACCTCCCTTTCCAGCACATTTGCAGAAGATTGATCAAGGGATTGAAAGCGCCACATACCAATTCTTGGTCGCCTGCCGACAGGAGCAGAATACAAAGTAGAAAAGAATCTAGATGCCTCTTGTTTAATCTCCATGGGATTCACTAACTCGTCGCTTCCCCTCCAAATGGAATGGATACCCTTCTTATGTCCCTGGTGACTAGCCATTAGATGAAAAAACTTGGTATTCTGATCCCCAACCATACCCCATTTTGTCTCCAAAGAACCTCCTTTTGTCTTTCCTTTTGAAGCAAAAGAGACCGAGACACCGCTAGCTCTTCTCTCTCACTCAAAGTGAGTTCCCTCTACTCAAACTAAAGCTCCAAAAGATCAATACGTTGCTGTAACACTTGTATGGAATCATCAACATTACCAAAAGCCGTCTTATTCCAGCGACCTAAGGCAATTCTCAAGCGGGCCAACCTCTACAAGAATCTAAATCAACCAGGTACCTCAGCTCCAATAACCCTCCACATATCACAAAGAACATTAATGAAGCCAGGATAAGACCACCAACAATCCAAAAATTGAACGACTTATATTCCTAATTAACTCGTTCCTGAGCAAGAATGAGAGTCCAATGGTCGGAGAAGCCACATCTCTCGGTTTCTAAGAAGAGGTTAGGGAAAGCAAGGCACCATTCTAGAGTCGCCATGACCCGGTCAATCCTACTCGCCGCCAGCGAGTTAGCCCACGTATACAGTCGCCCTTCCAGGGGAAATTTGTGCAACTGTAATGCATGCATGAACCTCCTAAGAGCTCCACTACCCCGCACACACAACCTGCCACTCCTCCGGTCTGCCACCACCAAAGTTTCGTTAAAATCACCCAAAACCATCCATGGTGATGTATAGGAGCTCCTCAAAGCCTCCAACTCTACCCACATAGCAACTCGTAGATCAAGGTCCGACGGGCCATACACAAAACAGAAAGTAACCATAAGATGTTCGTGACATAACAGACCCGCTACCACAATCCAATATCTCCCTACTGAGCTGCGAGAGTACTGGAAAATCTCCTCATCCCACAAGCAAATGAGTCCACCCGAAGCACCAACAGAATCCACTACAATAAAACCCAACAACTGAGGTGACCGAATCTGGCGACACCATATCTTAGTAACATTCGGCGCTTTTGTTTCGCAAAGGAAGACAAAAGACGACGAGTTAGCCAAAATCATAGACCTCAAATGATCCCTCTTTGACTCTGACAAAATCCCCTTCGAGTTCCACGATATCAAGCTAAACGTTAGCCCTTGAAGCACTCCATTCAACTACCTTCTGGACAACCAATTCCTTACCCATATGTATCACCTTCGCCATCGGTACCGAGACTTCCCAACCTAAAGCATCACCAACCCTGACAGTCTCCCTTGCTTTCACCTCCGAAAACGATACCTGCTCAGTGGACGTAAGCACCTGTTATGAAAGCCTAGCATTAACACGTCTAATATCATCATTTGTTGAAGAGTCTGCTGAGATTACATCACCGGTTTTAGTTAACCATTTATATTTCTTTCGCTGGATGACTCGTGCCGTCTGGACTGCCTTCTCCAATCTCCTCACCAAATAACTATCACTTCTGCCACCCGATACCTATGAGCTCTTGGTTTCTGAGGAGCCCGTTGAGTACAAAAGAGTATTCTGGCGGGAACCCGAAGGATGTGAGTTGGGTATTGGTGATTTTGGGCCGTCATCACAGTCCTCCGATGGCCAAATAGATTTGAAGTTGAGAATAGGCCCAAAGTGGGTGTAGGTTCAGACGCAACCCTCTCCTTCTTTCTCACGTGTTTTTGGCAACGCCTACAAAGTAAATCCTTTGCACTCTCCATAAAATTTCCCATTGATTCACGGTACTGGCAACTTTCACTCCCCTAGACACTCGCCCGAATCTCAACCAAATCAGTCTCCCTTATAATTGCTACCCCATCACCCAAATTTGCGCTCGTAGAATCCGTCTGAGATGCAGTAACTCCCCCATCTCTGTCATTAACTCCCTCAATTCTCGCCTCCTCTATGTTAGTCTCTCCAATGCGAGATTTGGGCTGCAAGATCTCCATAATACCGAAAGTATTGGTATTGATTGCCTGAGAATCCGAGTCAATTGCCCTTGTCCCCGAATTTTCCTCCATTACTGTCGGGGATGCCGGCGGCTCATCGGAATCGGCGTCAAAGTCTCCATCCTCCCCAGTCCTTCCCTCCCGTTCACTCCCACCGTCACTTGTCCCTTGAACCCCCACCCCAAGGTCCTCTACCATAAGCATGGGATATGTGATCCCACATATCGTGGCGGACATCTCCTTGTTCAGAAAACCCCCATGTTCCGTCAGAATCTGAACCCTAGCTGCATCCAAACGTGTTCTATTCAACATTTCTGGTGCTATCTGTATCACTCTGCCCATTAAATTTCTAGCCAGTGCAAAGAATTTGGCATTCCATGCAGACAAAAGCACACCCCTAATTTGAATCCAGCATAAACGATTCGTCACCTTCTCCCCATGCTGCCATGGTTTCAATGAGGCGAACCATTTATGAATCCACTCCGGCAACTCCTCACAAAACTCCATAAGGCTGGCAATTTAAGGAAAACATAGTAGCGTCATATTTCCCCTCAAAGACGAGACAAACACATCCAGTATATCGTGCCGCTTCCAGGCTAACTGCACCTCTTCCTACTGGGATCCCGGACTACACCCAACGCACATCGTGACAGCTAGTCATTAGACTCTGAGGTCGGGATAAAAGAAACCCCTTTGGAACGTATTGCACCCTTCTCAGTCGTTTTCCCTCTGAGTACCTCCACAAAGGGTCTCCATTCTCCCCTCAGTGCCTGTTGCACAACCGGGTGCCTCTGCCTGATATTCGGGTTCAATCCTCTTTCCTTCGCTATGTTAGCAGTCACCGTCCCATCTTCAACCTGGAGCATATTAACGTCATCCAATAACCGTTGCAAGTCACAGTTACTCCTGAACCTCACAAAACCGAACCTCCGTCCGTTACTTGCAGTCTTCTTCGGGATATATACGTCCACCACTTCTCCATGTTTTGACATAATACAGTAGAGCTCCATCGGAGACCACTGGTGGGATAGGTTTTGGACGTAAAGGTTGTATACCTCGTCATTAGCCATGGCCCTTAGGACTTGTTGTCTGCTCCACTTAGAAAAATACGGGACCGTATCTCTCTGGGGATCGGTGCTCTCGCTATCATTGGTTTTCTGTGTGGGGTTATCAGTCTGTTTGGTCGGTTTGTTTGTGCGTAGGCTAAGGTTGTCGGTGAGTAGCCGGTGAGGTGGGGTAGGTAGGGTAGGGGACATGGGAGAGGTTGGGAGCATCTCGAGCTCTAAAAACGTCCTGATGAAAACTTATAGAGTCAGGCCCCTTCTGTTTGTTAGAAGCTTCCGTTCCTGCGAAGAATTTCAAATTATTGCTAGCTAGAAGATTTTCGTTCTCTGTTGTCATAGTTCGATACATTAATTTCAGTTCAGTTACTTCGAAGAAGTTGTAAACTCTAGCATGCTCTTAGTTAGCAAGTTAATTAACTAGGAATAGGTGAATAGTTTTTGTCAGACTTTGTGAGGCGATTGCAACCTTGGTCTTAATTATCTCATTCAAGTAAATTAATTCTTCCAACATTCAATGATATGAGCTAGTGCCATTTATCAAAAGGAAAAAACAAGTACAACGGTAAGGAAAAAAAAAACTAGTCACCTTTTCGTGTTACACACGTATTGGGTGGTGACATGTAAAAGAAAAGCCTCTATATGTATTTTAAAAAAATGTAACTATATTATTCTTATATATCTTTCTAAAAGAAAAAAAAATAGAACTTAAATCTACATTGATTTTGTCATAGTTTACTCCTTGAAATTTTTCTTTATTGTGAATGAACTGAGAGTGTGAATTATACCTTGATGATGATCTTGAAGATGAACTTGATAATAGAAAATATAATAGATAAACATAAACTAAGAAAGAAGAAAAGAAAAGATTGGAAGGAATAAGGGAGAAATCTTATTATTTGTCTTACAAAATATGTTTAGGTGTGTCACTCCTAATATGATGCTGACGAGAGGTAATGTTCCACCAATGATAAACTTTTAATCAAACTGCTCTTCACTTTGGAAGGCCAAAATCACAATAAATGCCAAACTGGAGGGTGAAACACCTTATTAAGCCTATCTACTATTATGAAAATCTCTTAAACACCATATTTAAGACTCTTTCCTTTAATTTAGTGAAGCTTTGCTCAGCCTAACGGTCCTAAGGGAGGTCCAATGAGATGTATATAATCCTAGCATAAATTCTTTAGTTACCAACATTGTTTGGACCCAGGGGCATTGCATTCATTCAGCTGAAAAGCAACCCATCAAAGGCCCATGCTTACTTTTGTGGCATTGCAAATTAATACAAGGATATATGTGGGAACATATATATAAGAGGTGCTGAAGCAGTTTTCAAAGAGCAGTTATTGGGGAATGATGTGAGAGGAACAAGAATGAGGGTAGGACCAGGCCCACATGACTCTCATTGGTCTCCCCCTATGGTTGGTGCTGTTAAAATTAACTGTGATGCATCGTTTGATGCCTGTAGGAAGAGAGTGGGGATTGGAGTTTGCTGTAGGCCGAATAATGGGAGAGTCGTTGATGGGATTGTTAAGAAGATTAAAGCCAACTCGGCTCTAATTGCTGAGACATTGGCAATTAAGGAGTCGGTCAATCTAGCCTTGGCTAGAGGATATGATACCGTATCCATTGAGACTGATTCGCAGGAAGCATGGCAAGCTATAAACCACATCCATCCCAGCCCCTGGGAGATCAAAACATTGGTACAGGACATCAGAGCTTCAATTGCCAATGCAACTAACATTAGTTTGGTGAAAGTGCCACGGACAGCGAATCATGCTGCAGATTGGCTTGCAAAGAACGTGTGTAAGGATAAAGTTCCTGTAAACTGGGTGATTCATCAACCCAATGCATTAGTCACTATTCTTTGTAAGGATTTGCAGTAATGAATGAAATTTCCTTTTCGACAAAAAAAAAATATATATATATATGGAGTCCCATATCCCTTTGGTGGCTAGGGTTAGGGAATGCTTGGGAATCTCAGTGTAGGATTTCCATTGCCTTTGGGATTGGACCGTTTGAATAGTCTAGGACTCTATTTCCTGTCTTGCAGTAAATGCATTTTTCCCCCTCTGAAATCCTCACCGGTTTACATAAGACCCCTCCAATTCACATTTACTCTTAATATCCAGAATGGTCAAGTTAGCAACCCAACTTCGTGATCTGTTTAAGAATGACAGCTAAGACTACAGAATTTCGTGAAAATATACACCCACATTCCACTCATTAGAAGACAAAGGGCCAAATCGTGGTGTTATATATATATATATATAGTCCTCCATTTAGGTTATGCTGATGTGTAATGACCGCCTTTTACCTTTAGTTCACAGTAAGAAGCCATTTATTTGCCATGCAGACATTATTCTTAGGGTTAATCATTATTTAACCATCTGAATTTTAGTCAACTTTTAACTCACCACCCCAATTTTTTTCTCCTAATCTAGCCACCGGAATTCTATGATTATTTCATTTATACTGTTCTTTTCAGAAAAAATTAGGTTTCCCTGATGACTCTGTAATTGGGTGATTTTTTTTCAAGGTACACGTAGGCGCTTTGTTGGGGGGTATCTTTGGAATGGCAAGGAGGTTTTTGTGATGGAAGATAGCATGGTAATTGGCTTGTTTGTGTTTCGATCTCTTTTTTATGAACTGAACTCAAGGTGACGAGTGTGCTAGTGACCACTGCCACCATAATTTTGGGCCAAAAGGACTAATTAAGTTCCTTTTAAAAAAAAAAAGAATACGGGTCTTCTTGAGTATAAGTTGGAAGACATAAGCTGCTGAAAACATGAGAATCCAGCGAAACTGAAAAAAAAAAAATGGAGGATTGTTAACCATAAGTTATGGGTGTGCTGTAGATTCGCCGGGGAAATGGAGGAGTGGTTTTGTAGTGTGCTTATGGGGCTATGGGAGGATGGTGGTGGCGTTTGGTTTCTTAGAGTGTATTTTTGGTGGGTTTAATTTGACCAACAGATCATGACACATGTTATCCAGATGAGTAACAGAAGTGGTCATTTGAATTTAATTGAGAGTTTAGGTGGCTAAATTTACAAAGAAAATATACAATTCAGGTGGTAAGTAAGTTAAAATGTAATTAATCCTTATTACTGCAGCTGCAAGCAAATTAATGAATAAGCATTGGCGGAGGATATACCTAGCAAATATACGTACATAATTAATTACTAGTGAATGTTCGACAAAAAAAAAATTACTAGTGAATGTAGCTGACTGTATATGTTTTTTTTTTTTTCCTCATTCTGGAGGATGGTTTAATTGAAAATGTTGGAGATGCATAGAGAACGAAGAGAAAATATCTTACAATCTAATTGGCGAGCAAATGTGGAATTAATTAAGAATCAAGATAAGTTTATTTTCTTTGAGTGCTCCATGCACACAGTTTCGCTTGCTATGTGCATGATGCTGACACAGATACCTGTAACTCTCCTACCCCTTTAATCAATAAAGCAATCGTTTGCATCAAAAAAAAAAAAGATTCAAGATAAGTACGGAATTTAATTAAAAGCAACCAAATCTTATTTAAAACAAAAACTAAATATATTAAGAAACCATTCAGTACTTCTCAACCACGAAATCTAAACATGGTGTCTATGATGATGATGCGACATGGAAGATATCATGAACCGCCAGGCTAGCTAGGCAAAAAGTACATAAAATTAAGAAATCTTAATTAAACCACACAGAAGAGCAAGATTAACCGATATAATTGAAGAGTTTCTCTAGAAACAACGAAGAGAGAGGATTAAATGGAATCTGATGAGAGGGGGATAATGATCAGAGGCGGGGCTTGAGGTGACCCTCATTGGCCAGCTTGAAGAGGTGTCCCTGAGAGGCAGCGGCCCTGTTGGAGTGGAGGGCGGCGACAAAGTTCTGCCTGACTTGAGCGGTAGTGTAAGGGAACCTGTGGGTGACCATGGAGTTGAGCAGAGCAGCAGTGCCTTCTCTGTAGAGTGTGCCGTACCCATCTGTACGTGTGTTGGAGAGTGCTTGAGGCAAGCTCATGGTCGCCCCAAATCCTGGAATGCTAGTCACCCCAAATGCATTCCCCATTGTTCCCCACCACCCGAATAGCCCCCAGATTATTGCAGGGTGATTGCTCCAGTAACTGCACAAATTAACCACAAAATGCTTGTCACTATATATCGTAAATAAGCAAGAAATGTGAGGTTCCATCCTCAATATCGACTAGTATATACTATGGAAAATACTTGAATAATGCTAATTATTTAGTTAACCTACTTGCATGGGAAAGGAGAATTTGGATCAGGGATGAGTGGAGGTGAGGGAACATATGGGGGGGTGCCTGGGGTGGATGGAGTGGTTGGTGGGCTCACAATGACTGGGGTTGGGGGACTGCCACCACCTCCGGAGGAGGGAGGTGTGGGAGGGTAGTATCCCCCACCACCACCACCACCATGTGAAGGAGGGTTTGAAGGAGTTGATGGTCTGGATGGAGTTGGGACGCTTGGCGGGGTTCCACAATTCCCACTGGGAGGGTTTGAGGGGGTGGATGGGGTTGGAGTGTAGCTTCCATGGGATGGTGTGGATGGGGTTGGAGTGTAGCTTCCATGGGATGGTGTGGATGGGGTGTGATGAGAGGGTGTGCTCCCATGTGAAGGTGAACCTCCATGGGAAGGGGTGCTGGGTGTACCTGCCATTAATTAACACATAAAAACAAAGTTATTAATTATTATCACCCATAGTTACACAACTACGTAGTTTCCTTACATGTACTACAAACTGCTTTATTTCTTAATTAAGCTTTATATTCATAAAATCAGTGGCAGGGAAGTTCTTTTCTTTGATGGAGAGTATACATGATTACCCATTTAATTAATTAGCTACTTATACCTTCGGATATATATAGTAGCCAAGATAAGAATTACAAAAGTGCTTGATTATTGTGCATGCATGTTCCTGGAAGCCCGAGGTTTATACGCGATACATAAAATTTGGTACTATATGATTAGGTAGTACCAGTGCAAATGGTTCTAATACACGGTGAGCACATCAAATTATAATGAAAAATGGGAGTGAGTAAATTGAGATAAACAAAGAGAGATAGTATGTACTGGGAGGACTTCCTGCGTGTGGGTCTGGAGGATAGTAGTTCTTTTGATCCTCAATGGCTCTGCCCGTTACAGGGATGACCAAGCTCTGGGAAAGCAACCCGGCCACCATAAAACACACCCACAATGAAGCCTGCTTGCTTGTCTGTCTTTCCATCTTTCTTGAATATCTAGCAAGCTAGCAATGCAAAGAGAGAAGATATGATAGATGAAGGGTGCAAGCTAGGTGTGATGAGATAGGAGATATATATGTACATGAATATCGGGTAGACAGGGAGAAGTAAATATTAGCAGGTGGAGGAGTATGTGGTTAGTTGATGTGTTGCAGAGGGCATTTATGTGTATTATTAATGAGGAGATATATATGATGCATAGCTAGCTGCTTTTACCCTTTTGAAAAAGAAAAAAAAAAAGGGTAAATGCATTGTTTTAAAAATTTAATGATACAATATTTCAAAATAGTCTCTCCGCCCCTGCGCTCCCCCTTTTGGATATATATTGACCTAAACATTCTCAGGAAGGTCATAAATTTGGCTTCTATTTGTAGCAAAAGGTAATCTATAGTTTTCAGATTCAGTTGCGTTCTTGCAGTAACTCCAGTGAACAACTGTGTAAGTGGCTAAGCTAGTGGGAAAGCTAAGCCAAGACTTGAACCATGATTAGAGAAGAAATATTAAACAAAACGTGTGTTACATGCATACTCAACATATATATATCCAAAGCACGGCCTCCCTCAGCCCCCCAAGCCACCGTCGTGGTGTGTAATTTGCATACTTAATTAAAATAAAAAAAAAACATCAACAACATGAATTATGAAAGAAACTTTAATGAGGCATTTTCCTTGACTAAACAAAATGTTTGGTGACTTCTTTTCGGGTCTTTAACCTACCCCTTAGCTTGTTCAAATAATTTTCATTTGGTTCCAACATTCCGTTATATTAGTTCCAGCGTCAATTTCCGAAACCAAAGCTATTATATTAGTACTATTTCGACATTTTCTGACATGTTATATTGGAACTAAAATCAAAGTGAACCCCTGAAGAATATACGTTAAAGTTTTTTTTGGATGATGAATATCAGAGTATTATAAAGCTAGCTCATGTACAATGATCATTTTCTCGTATTAAGCACAACATACGTATATAAACACAATACCATTCCAAAAAAAAAAAGAATACAAACACAATACATGTACCATATAAATATGGTGGTGTACCTGTTAGCGCTGTCAATTTTCCTTTGTATGTGTGTAACGTTGGCCGAATAATACGTAGGTTTAGTTTTGATGCTCATTGTGTCCTAATTGTTGGCCATAAAAAAGATAGGGTTAATGGTATATTTTGTACCCCTACTAGTTCAAATTCGTCAATTGTATACCCAGATTTTTCTTTTCCGTCAATTATGTACACGAACTTTGTGAGTTTGCGTCAATTGTATACATCTAGCAGCACTTTGATGACGTGGTGTGCTGCCCGTTAATGGATGGTTGCGATTTAGTCCCTAAATTTTTAAATTAAGTATATAAGTCCTTTATTAGTATATAATTTAGTTCATATATTTTTTATTATTTAGAATTAATCCTTAGTATTATATGTAATTATTATTTACACAATACTTGATTCCTAAATTATTTTTAGTACATAATAATATTTTTATTAAAAAATCATTTTTTTTTACAAAAAAAATTTGTAATACATAGCTGGTTATATTTATAAATTAATGTGTATATATTACATAGTCATAAGAATCATTAAATTATATTACTTAATTTTAATTAATTATGAATGATTCATTACATATAGGTTACTTTAATAATTTTAACAATATAAGAATTTAAAATTCGAAATATAATGCAAAAGTGATCCCACTTACCATGTAACAAAATAATAAGAAGTTTGAAGATAGAATTAACGGCCCAACAACCACCACTTGCAAAATTAAAAAATTGCAAAGTTCGGAAATATTTTAAAGTGAACAAAAATAATAAATGTCTACTATTAAATTGTATATGAACGTTACTAAATTTGATGTAACTAACTACATATAGTAAATTATTATTATTATTATTATTATTATTATTATTATTATTATTATTATTATTATTATTATTATTATTATTATTATTATTATTATTATAAGATACTATTTATAAGAGTATTGATTTTTTATTTCCTTTTGCGATTAATTATAATTTAGTAATTAATCAAAATTAATCATATACAAGATATAATTGTAACATTAAATATGGTACAAGTAATAATTATATACAACACTAAAAAATTGAACTAAAGTATTATCGTTCTTAAAAAAGGATTTGATTGAATATAAATAAAAATTTGAGGACTTAATTGTATAATTTTAATAGACCTACATGATTAATTGTGAAATTTAGGGAGCAAACTAACACAAATTATTGGCGGGCAGCATGCGACGTCATCAAAATGCTGCCCGGGGTACACGATTGACCAAATTTCAAAAGTACAGGTATATAATTGAAGGAAAGAAAAGTCGGGGTATACAATTGACGAATTTGATGGAGTTTGGGTACCAATTATACCATTAACCCTAAAAAAATATGCATACCTACAATTTGATAGAAAATTTGTGGAATCCCAAAAGTTTCATGCTCCCATTCCATCTTGAATTATATATTCTCATATTGCAATGAAGACTTTGGTAAACGTTATGTATTATTGAGCATCACTAACATACTTATACACAATTGGTATGCTATATATGGTAACTCTAATCCTAGATACACAACACATTAACCACATAATATATTATATTAATTACATAATATAGGCATATCTATCACTCCCCTCAAGTTGTACTGGGAACAGGTGCAACTTGTCACGAAGAAGGCGAAACCGATCCTTGGAAAGAGGTTTGGTGAAGATGTCCACAACTTGATCATGGGAAGACACATACCAAACATGAAGATGCTTCTTGGACACAAGGTCACGAACAAAGTGAAAGTCAAGCTCAATATGCTTCGTGCGAGAGTGAAATACCGGGTTAGCAATGAGGTAAGTGGCACTAAGATTATCACACCACAAAAACGGAACAGAGTGACTCTGTAGACCAATCTCACGAAGAAGAATCTGGATCCACACCAGCTCACTCGCAGCAGTAGCTAAGGATCTGTACTCAACCTCAGTGGAAGAGCGAAAGACAAACCGTTGTTTCCAAAAGGACTAAGAGACAAGAGCAGTACCAAGGAAGATGCCATAACCGGAAGTAGACTTGCGATCATCTAAACTCCCCCCAGTCAGCATCACAAAAGCCATATAGATGAAGAGGATTGGAATGGGGAAAGAATAGGCCAACCGAAGGGGTCGTGTGAAGGTAGCGCAGAATGCGCTTAACAGCTGACCAGTGTTGCTCTATTGGAGCATGCATGTACTGAGAAACCTTGTTGACAAAGTAGGAGATGTCAGGGAGAGTGAAAGTGAGGTACTGTAGACCACCAACAATACTATGATAAAGAGAATTATCAGTGAATGAGGCACTATCGCCAGCACAGAGCTGCTCTGTTGAGCACATAGGGGTAAAAATCGGACTACTGCGCAGCATACCGGCCTTGAACAGCAGGCCCTGGATATACATAGACTAGTGAAGAAGCAGGCCACGGGGTTGCCAAGTGGCTTCCAAGCCAAGGAAATAATGGAGCTTGCCCAAATCCCGAAGAGCAAACCAGGTTTGGAGGAATTGAACAAGTGCTCGAATCTGAGAATCTGAGGAGCCAAGAATAACAATATCATCAACATAAACTAGGCAGTAGAGAGAGGTAGAGGGAGTACACTTGTAGAAAAGGGAGGTGTCAGCCTTGGAATCAGAGAAACCAAATGCACGAAGAGCATCAATGAGGCATCGATTTCAAACACGGGGAGCCTGTTTGAGGCCATATATAGACTTCTCAAGCTTGTAGACATGATCAGGAAAATTTGGATCAACAAAGCCAGGGGGCTGAGACATAAACACATCCTCATCCAATCTACCATGAAGAAAGGAATTGGAAATATCCAATTGCCGAATGGGCCAACCCTTGGCCACCGCAATAGAAAGCAAGAGGCGAACAGTGGTAGGCCTGACCACAGGGCTGAAAGTGTCAGCAAAATCAACCCCTGAGCACTGATGAAAGCCATTGGCAACCAAGAGGGCTTTGTGGTGCTCCACAGCTCCATCAGGTTCGGTTTTAGTCTTGAAAACCCACTTACAGCCAACAACATTGTGAGCCTGTTGAGGCGGGATAAGGCGCCATATGCCATTACTGAGAAGAGCATTATATTCGGCAAGCATGGCAGATGTGAATACCCGACCCAAAATCACTTGGGGCTATTCACCTTTCCTTTACACCTTTTTCATAACCGTCATCCAACATCTGTGGAGTTGCCACCCAAATTTTATTAAAGGACAAAAACTTAGGAAAAAAACCTTCATGTGACTCCATTTAGGCAACTAGATAGCGAACCAAAGATGTTGGACTCGGGGATTCGTCATGGATGGGAAGGTGTTAGGCACCCATCCATGTTGGGGCGAAACTTTGTGCAATTAGAGGATTTTGTATGCCTTGTGTGAGTGTGCAAGTGTGAGCACCGAAATACATAATAACTGAATATTAAAAAGAAAGGGGAGAAGAAGAAGATTGGGCTTGAGTTTCCACCACTAGAAACCACCTACGTACCCCGGCGACCGGGTTCAAAGCCCACGTAGTTCTTGACATGGCATCACAACAATCACATCATCAACAACATCAACATCTCAACAATAATTGGTCAGACAAAAAGGGATTAGGATTACCTCTTGTAGCCCTCCTCTAGCTCCTTGGTTTGGGTTGTGCCTTCTACACAATTTCCTCCCACTCCTCAACTCAATCTTGGAGTTCTTCTTGGTTTTCCCCTTTGCTGCCTTTAGTGGATGATGCTACCTATGAAATTATACCAGAGTTTTACCTATAGAACTATTTCTTAAGCTTGGAGAGATAGAGTTTCTCCAAGCTTCAAAGCTTTATGAAAAGTGTTTGTGTAATACAATGTGTGTCTCCTTGAAATGTGAGAGGAGGGTCCTATTCATAGTGTTCTGGGTGGCCTAGGGGCGTGGACCAACTTAATGTCCATGGTAATGGCCAAAAATTTGGGCCAAAACCGAGTAGAATCAGATTACGGGCAAAAATCGGGGAGAAAACGCATTTCTGGAGGTGTATGACCGCCATGGCCGGCGGTCATCCTATAGATGACAGCCAGACCGGGCGGTCATGGGTGGAAGACCGCCTAGGCCCGGCAGTCATCCCAAGATGATCGTCCGTGCCTACGCGTTTCACCCGTTCTTTCCTTTTTCGGTCCCGATTCTCCCCTAATTCCTCCCTGATTGATCCTACCGCGTAATTAACCCCTAGACTGCTCAGAATCCTCTGCTTTCTTGATTACTACTCCCCTCAATCATCTCCTAATTGACTAATTACACATTGATTCCTCATTTTAAGCCAAAATCATACCAAAAATATTCTTGCTATTAAGTAATGATTTAACTCTGATTTTCCACGAAAATCAGAGCTAAATTTGTCTACAAGTAAGATGTTAATGGGTTGTACAACTCTGTAGAAAAGTCCATACCTTATTAAATTGGACCCCTTACATTTATCTTTAACCCAAAAATAAATATAATTGGGTTCAATAAATAAACAAGCCCAAATTTAATGAGATAAAATATATTTTAGCAATTTAGTCCTTAACATATCCTACGATTAAATCGTCTCATTAATGCTAGGCATATAAAAGTCTTAATTACTATAACGCATAAATTATATTAAAATTAAATCCCATCCATGCTTCAACCCAAGACTAACTCATCAATCTTATGATTCAAACATTTCTGGAGTCTAATCTCAATAAGATCTTCATGGGTCAAATTTGGGTGTTCACAGCAGCACGCCACTCTGGGGATTTTACAGCCTGAATGTAGCAGGTAGGCTCCACAGGGATCACCCGAGCTGAAAGAGTCAACCTCTAAGGAGGCTTGATGTTCTGACCAGTGCGAGTCCGTATAATCATGGGATGTGTGGACTCGGTAAGGGGCTGCACCTAGTACTACAGGGGAATATGCAGAGGTGCACCAGCAGTAGAAGGGGCAGCAGCAGGTGCAGGAGCTGGCATAATCGGGAAAACAAGATCAGGATCAGAAGCGACAGCATCACCCTGTTCGACTCGAGCAACAGTGTCACCCTGTTCGACTGGAACAATCGCAGCAGGTTGGTCCGGGTCCGGATATGGGGTAGGAGGTCTTGGTGTTGGAGAAATAGTGATAGGTGGAGGTGGAATCTGAATAGGAGAGTGGACAGTGACAGGAGAAGTGGCACTCACATCATTAACCGCCCAAAAAGGAAAAACATGTTCATCAAACACAACATGGCGTGAGACATAAAATTTGTTGGAAGAAGAATCATGGCACTTATAACCTTTGTGAGTGCGACTATAACCAAGGAAGGCACAGGGAATAGAGCGAGGACTAAGTTTATTTTTGGCATAAGGGCGTAACCATGGATAACAAAGACAGCCAAAGACCCATAAGAAGTTATAGTCAGGCGCCTTTTGGAACAGAGTTTCATGAGGACTGAGGTGGTGAAGGCGTGGTGAGGAAAGTCGATTTATGAGGTAGACATCAGTTTCAAAGGCATTGGTCCAGAACTTATCAGGAACATGGGATTGAAATAGGAGGGCTCGACCGGTTTTAATAATGTGTCGATGTTTGCGTTCAGCACAACCATTCTGTTCAGGGGTGTGCGGACAAGAAGTGCGCAAGGTGATGCCATGGTTGCGAAGGTAAGAGGCAAGGGCCTGAAATTCACCACCCCAGTCAGCTTGAAACTGTTTGATAGGTCGACTAAAATAACGTTCAACAAGAAGACGAAATTGGTGAAAAACATCATGCACATTAGATTTACGTTTCAGAAAATAAATCCAAGAGTACTTGCTAAAGTGATAAAAAAAAAGAGAACATAATAACGAAATCCATCATTAGAATCAATCGGGGCAGGGCCCCAAACATCCGAACAAATTAAATCCAAAGGACCAGAAGCAACATATTCTGACTCAGGGAACGGTAACTTATGAATTTTACTAGTGACATAAGCTTGACAGAGAGAGGGACTAGGTGACTCAGTAGACACGAGACTAGCAGTAGACTTTAAATGACGGATAGTAGAGTAGGAGGCGTGGCTAAGACGAGAATGCCATGTTGGCAGTGTCGCACTGTGCGCCTGAACAGAAGACTTGGGAAAAGACGCTGGAAGGCGATAGAGGCCATCTTTACACAGGACGGTCTTCGTGGTTAAATCCTTCACAAAGAACGGTCAGGGAGGAATTCAACAGAATCATTATTAGAGGAAACAAAAGAACTAACCGAGAGTAAATTATGAGTAGCAGTAGGAACATGAAGCAAATTATCAAGAGTAAAGGAATGACCAGAAAGGTTGAGTGTGGCAGAACCAACGTGAGAAATTAGGAGACAAGAGCCATTACCTAACATAACTTCCTCAGGACCATGGTATTCAGAGTGAAGAGCAAGGTTATCTAGTTGAGAAGTTAGATGATGTATGGTGCCACTGTCCATAATCCAGGGAAAGATGAGTCGTCAGTAGTGGAGGTAGAAGTGAAGTTGGAGGAGGAACGGGAAACACCACAACCAGCAGACCCAGTCCTCGGAGTAGGACAAGCCCGAGAGAGATGCCCATAGCCATGATAGTTGTAACATTGTCGCCCTGTTGAGTCCAGTGGTGCAAATTGAGTGGAACTAGGATATTGACCAAGAACAGAGGGGGCTCTAGAAGGAGAGAAGCCACTCCCTCAGCCCTGAGAACCACGACCAGTGTCGCGGCCGCAATAAGAGAAAACCGGCTGAGGAACAGGGTGACCCTGTCCAGGGAAGGGAACAGAGTGACCCTGTCCAGAGAACGGAACAGAGTGAGACTATCTAAAGTGAGCTGTCGGAACAATGGAAACAAAATATTTGTCTTCATCAGCTTTCGAGTGACGTTCCTCTTGCAGTAGCATGCCATAGAGACTATCGAAATCCAACTCAACATGAGTGGCATCAATCGATCGAATGAAGGGACGATAGGCAAGACCCAAACCATTCTTGATGTATTCAACAAGATCATCATCAGAAATAGGACTTTGGAGAGCAGCGAGCTGATCAGCAACAGTTTTAGCCCGCTGAAGGTAAACCTCAATGGATTCGGAGCCACGGGAAAGAGTGGCGAGTTGATGCTTGAGATCACGAATCTTCCGCTTCGAGGCCCTGGCGCAGGTCGTACGAAGCTTTTCCCATGCAGCATGTGCAGTTTCAGCACTAACAATTTTAGGTAAGATGCTTTCTGAAATAGAATTAGCAATCCACCCGAGAACAGTCTGACCCTGTTGAATCCAGCATTGGTACGCCGGATTGGCTTGACCATCAGCAAGCTCCTGTGGGGGTGCGGGTTGGGAGTTGTCAAGGAAGTGTTCAAACCCACAACCACGCACCAAGAGAAGAAATTGAGCACGCCACAAAAGATAATTGGTGGACGTGAGCTTGATGGAGATTTGAGAAGAGAGATTGTGTAGAGGATGAGAAGAAGTTGTGCTCGACATCAGAGCAGTAGAGGAGGAGGATTCGGTTGCAGGAGAAGATGAGTTAATCGACATGGTGTACCAACCAAGGAATTGTGGTTGACGATTTGTGTTTTCTTTTTTTTTTTATAATTTCTTTTGTGTTGTCGACAAGAAGGAGAGGAAGGCTAGGCTAAATTCTAGGGTTTAGGATTTGGCTCTGCTACCATGAAGATTTTGGTAAACGTTATGTATTATTGAGCATCACTAACATACGTATACACAATGGGTATGCTATACATGGTAACCCTAACCCTAGATACACAACATATTGACTACAGAATATATTATATTAAGTACATAATATAGGCATATCTATCATGCAAAATCCAAAATTTTTTAAATTGAATAATTAAGGATAGTTCTAAACTCCATTCCTCCTCTAAAAGTTCAGAAGAGCAAAGTTCAGAGACACTCTCCTCCAAACAGGCAGGAAAACGACATATGCCACAATATGCTATTTCCACAACAGCACCGCAGGCTATATCATATCAAGAATCTCAAACTTCTGAAGACTCAGATCAGATTTCTGAAGTCTGGACTTCTGAAGAAGAACCGGCTGATATTACCCAACTTTGTATGGCTACGGCGGCCACATCATCCACACAACCTCATGTTGAGGAAGTCCCGGATCATCCCCCTGGATATGGCCAACTTCAAGATACAGTTCAGTCTACCCCAAGTCAACCTCAAACCTCAGAAGACACTCCAATGGTTGATGCAATGCTTGACCCACCTCCTAAGCTAACTGGAGGACCATGGTTTACTATTGATGACATCCCACCATCTAAGTGGCAGTCTCGACTTACTGAATTTCGAGCATGCATCGATAACCAACGAACGATTACAGGTCAATCTCTCTATCTCATCCTGAAAGAATTCACATCTAGACTCATTGGAATATTATGGGAATGGTTCAATAAGATGAATGACACTTCAAAGGCAAATCTTCACACTGCTACGGATTCAGAAGAAGTTATTGCTTATTTTTACCAATCATTTCTTGGTGACCCATTGCAACTCAAACAAAGGCAAGAATTGGAATTCTACCAGATGAAATGTTGTTCCATGAAGAGAAAAGATCTTGATTATCATTATCAGAGAATGCTGAAGTACTACTGGAAACTGATTAGAGATGCCAACTCTGTAAATACGTTGAATCAAACGTATCTTTCTTCACTTCCTGACGAACTTCAGCCTTATGTTCGCAGAGCAATCACTACACAAAAAATTGATGTCAGTACAACAACAATTGGCATGCTTCATCAGTTGGTACTTGAATCAGTAGAAGCACTCTGTAAAAATTAAGATTAGTTTTCGAAGTTCCTGACCACAAAGGTCCCTTGCAAGAAGCCATTTTTGAAGATCAAATGCAAGGATACACAGTGTTCGTGCAAAAAATCAACTCATAGTTTTTTCAAAAAACAGTCCAAAGGAAAATTCAAAAAATGGAAACCTTTCCGAAAGACAAAGGGCCTACACAGGTTCTTTAAGAAGAAGACGAGAAAAGGGAAAAATACTGATCGATGTTATATCTCATGGTTTATTTGTTGATTTACACTAGCAAGAGTTGCAAATTTAGTTAAACGCAATACTATATTTTCTAAATAAAAATATTTGCTCAGCCGCCAGGCAATCTTCTTTTATATATATTTATGTTATAAGAGTATGTCAGTCGACTATCGGACTAATCTCTCCTCGTGGCCTAATACGTCACCCTTGTCAAGTGAGACCACTACTAATAGCACCATACAACCGATTCCACCAAGACTCAAAACCTGGACTTTGGAATGTAACAAGAATGCAGTACGCTAGTACGCTTTACCACCAGGCAACTTTCTTTCTCTTAACCATTGGGTGACGTTAATCTCAGAATAACAACATTTTGAACACGAAAATCTAATGTCTTAATCTCACTGCCGCCATTCCCTTTCTATATTGTCGTTTCATTGTGTCTCTTTTATTATGTTTTTGATGAAAAAGACTGGCTACACAAGCAAGGGGGATTTTTTCTCAACTAGATATATGCAGTCCTAAAATGTTGAAACCCTGGCGTCACATTTTTTTAATATTGATGATGTATTTTTTTTTTTATGAGGAATATTGATGATGTATTAGTTAGCCCACAACCGACTTCCGTGTAACATTAAATTAGTCGCTCTTTATAAAACATCAGCAGAACCCCACACCAAGTCCTATGTATTTTGGGAGAGTGGCCTGTGTGTGCTTTTCCTTTCATTAAAAAAAAAAATAAAAAAAAAATCTTATGTATTTTTTTGCCCCTTATATGTTGTCCATTTCCTGATAATTAATATTGTTCAAAAAAAAAAATCCTCGTAACTGATCAGAACCAAAACAATATATATTATTCATAACTGAGGATTGAGTTGGTCTCGAAGGATATAAAAAGGAAGACTTTAGGAAAATAAATAAACCTTGAAGGGGAGGAATGCTTAGGAGTAAACTAATTAGAAAATAAATAGATTCTAATAAGAGAAAAAGGAATCCTAAAGAATATTTTATCAACATAATGGTAATTCACAACTAATATAATATGGGAGTCCTCATAATAAAATTTTCCTACAATATACTAGTATATTAATTTCCAGCTGGGCCCTCCTAAACAAGCATATATTGATTATCTCCACACTCCCTACACAGGACATGAAATTATTGTTCCTTTAATTTATCTGTCAAGAAAGAGGAAAATGGCGATTGCCAGCGAGTGACCACCTACATTTATTGTGCACCTACTCAATAAGTTTTGCCCTTTTATCTTTCAAAAAAAAAAGAAAAGGAAGAAAAAGTTCTTGCTCTTCTTCTTTACACCAAAATATATGCTTTTGTTGATCTTTGAAGTAAAACAGGAGGAAGATGCCGCGGCCCGGCACGACTGATATGTCTTATTACAATGTGGTTCCAAATGTGATGGTGTTTGTATGTGTCTGTTGATGTTATTATTTTGCAACTTACATAATTATATAATTTTTTTTCCTGGACAAATTTGTTAACTATGTGTCGTTAATTACTTTAGTACACATATACCAGTTAGCGCTATAGAAGATTACGGACTATGACAAAATGTAGAACAAATATGTAGGGACAAAGGCACGACGGAGAAAAGCAGGAAGCCATTGAGCACAGACAAACACTCATAATTTGAGAAACCATGCATGACACTTGGCATATGCAAGGAAGGACCCACGATTGACGATTCTTGAAGCAGGACGTTGGGATCCTTAATGGTTGTGGCAGAGAAGTAGTTGGAGGTGGCAGAAAAATGTTTAAGGATTAGGAGTAAATGAAGGCTCTCTCTCTCTCGCATATTTGGTGTGTTCCTGCGTCTGTCATCTTACTCTTACTCTTACTTGTATTTGTATATGGTTTTGATTTTCTACCACCCCCCACGAAAAGCTGTTCTTGACGAGTCGTAGTTGTATATATTTTTAAGCACAAAAGGACGATGTAAGCTTTTGTCGGGTTCTTTTGGTTACATTTTATGAGCTAGTAAAATGTATATGCATATTTGGGTGTGCAAAGAAATTAAAGGCTTGCATATCCCCCCTTCTAAAAAAAAAAAAGAAAGAAATTAAAGGCTTTGGCTACTGACCGTAGCCGTAGGCTTCCTACATATTCTGAGTTCTGAACTGTCAACATGAATGAATGCTCAGTAGCTAGCTAGCTAGTAGAAAGTACTCTGTAGCTAATTAAATGTGGAAGACCAGCTAACTTGAGAAACCTCACTATCTTCTTCTGCTAAGAGCTCCTTGTTCTGCATGACAATCTGGCAAATTATTGCTTATCCCTATTTGGGTCAAAGTGCCTGCCCGACCCGTCTTGGTCCACATACTGATTTCTAATCAGTCACCGGACGACGCTCACAACTTGATTGGCCTTTGTAAAGAACAAACTGGGAGAGGAAATTCTAATTAAGGAACTCCCCTCAAAACAAATAAATAAATGTATACCTTCTTTAGAACTTTCTTTATTTCCTGCTGTGTTATATATATATGTAGCACTAATGCTAGCTAAAACGCTTTTTCACAGTCTCTCAGATTATTCAAATCACGTAATGTCATTTCATCAACTGACGTTAGTGTTGGAAAATGTGGAATATATGAGGAAGACAGTTTTTAGGAAAACATAGGATAAATCATATCTCTTCCCCTCATTTGTGTCGGCAGTAAGAGAAAATAAACATATAGGAAGGTAAAATATTATAGATAATGTAAGAGATTATAGAGTAGTGTTACAAAATTTTTGGACGTTCGAAATGAGGGTGAGACTGAGGACACCCATTTGTATATTTTCCCCAAAAAGAAAAAAAAAACTCTGTTAAAATCCAACAAACATATTTCCAAGAATGATATCTCTTCAAATAATTCAAATTTATAATTTTTGAAATATTTTTTTTCTTTTTTTTTTTTACTGCAGGTAGTAGTTAATCTGGTTCTTTCTTGTTTTTTTTTTTTCTTTCCTTTTTCAGCCAGATCCAATACTACTTAACTAATGGCGCCTGTGAGGAAACCAATGTCTATTATATGGGAATTTAAAGAAATCATTTCACCACTATTCCTTATCAGATGATCAATCAGGTTGAAAACATTTCTTTAAAAAAGGGGTATTAATTCTTGGGAATGGAGTCAATATCTATATAAGCATTGCTTGCTTAAGATTTCAAGTAAAGGGTGAAACAACATCGTGCTCTCCTTGGCTAAGTTGGGATGCCTCCCTCACCGTCCCAAATAAGAAAAATTAATTATTACTAGATTAAAGAACGTGTTGTATCCGCGATTTCATAAGATCCCATGCCCTCAAGTTGTAAATCCCCACTGTTTTGTCCTTTTGACAGAATAACACCCACCCACATATAGATAATACCTAGATCCACATATCCTGCTGTCTAAACACGATCCTGATTCCATCTCCTATCCCTATGAAAAAAATTCAATTTGACCATATATATATATATATATATATATAGCTAGCTTGGCAATGGTTAAACTGCAAGATTAAGGCAGTGCAACAAAATGAGTTTTCACGCGTAAAGTGATAAATTTCCAATTAAGGTCCATACAGATATATATATACCTCCCATCCTTATCTTTGTTCAATATTCATGATTCATGCCAGACAGGGAATGAATCCCTCCTTCGAGTTTCTATTTTCTGACAACAAAGTTGAACCGACATATTTTATTATAGAAGCGGCCAGATTTTCAGGGATACTGAGGAGATTAAAAAATTCATATTCCTGTTGAACTAGCGATTCTGTGATCTTTCAGATAAAATTCAGATGCATTTTGATTTAATAGGTGTCATTCTTCAACAGCAAAGAACATATATGAGCACATGCAAGGTATCAGCAGACACAGTAGCTCGATACCCTTACCCTTATTAGTGATGCAATTCTTCCCTCAAAAAAGTCAGCATTTGGGTAGGCAAGAAATTAGTTAAATATAATTGGACGGTCATGACTGCATGATTGGTTGACTTTCTAAGAAACTCAACCGGGTTTGACTCCATATTTTAGCTCTTATCAGCATGTGCTCTGGTGGCCAGTATATATGTGTATGCATGCTAACGCTAGTTCTCCAAGTGATCAACACCAAATATAGCTAGCTAGTGCAACTCAAAACTCTCAAGTTTTCTGTTTCAGTTTGATCTCACCTTCACCAAAATGGCCATGGAAATCAGCTCTTTGATTCCTTGGGCTTTAGTTTGCTTAGTTCCATTGCTTTCAACCATTCTCTTGAGGCACAGCAAATGCTGTAGCAAGAGCAAGACAAAACTACCGCCAGGAGAAATGGGAATTCCTTGGATTGGGGAAACAATGCAGTTTTACAAAGCTCAACGTAAGAACAGACTGTTCGAGGATTTTGTTCAACCTCGGATGATGAAGCATGGGAAGGTTTTCAAAACAAGACTAATGGGCTCACCAACAATAGTTGTAAATGGAGCTGAGGCTAACCGGTTTTTCTTGTCCAATGAGTTCAAGTTGGTGATAAGCGCATGGCCTAGCTCTTCAGTGGAGCTCATGGGCAGGAACTCAATCATGGAAAAACAGGGTGAGCAGCACCGATGCATTCGTGCACTAGTCTCCACTAGCCTAAGCCACGCAGCCCTTGACGGCCTGGTCCCGAAAATGTGCAATTCAGTTCGATTGCACCTCGATAGGAATTGGAATGGCCAAGACACGGTTAGCCTTTATCGTTCCACCAAAATGTTGACATTTACTATAGTGTTCGAGTGCTTTTTTGGCATCGAAGTTGAGCCTCAAACACTGAGCACCTTCGAGAGGGTTTTGGAGGGGGTTTTTGCACCGCCAGTTTCCTTCCCCGGATCCAAGTTTTCGAAAGCAAAGAAAGCGCGACGTGAAATAGAGAAGATGTTGGTCAAGATTGTGAGGGAGAAGAGGGAGGAGATGGAAAATGGCTCAGAAAGGGAGGTGGAAGAAACATTACTTTCCCGGTTAGTCGGAGGGATGATACAAGGAGAAATTTCAGAAGAAGAGGTTGTCGACAATGTGGTTTTGCTAGTGTTTGCAGCTCATGATACAACTTCTTTTGCAATTGCCATGACCTTCAGAATGTTAGCGCTGCATTCAGACTGCTACGCTCTTCTCCTCCAAGGTATTGTATATTTTATTTTCAGCAGGATACGAGGACAAAGTTTGACACAAGTTGGGAAAGTAATAATTTATAATAGACTGAACTTAAACGAGAAGCAATTTCATTCCATGCTCCTATTAATTTAAGTGTATTGTTATTATTCTTGTCAGAGCATGATGAAATAAGGAGGGAGCAAAGACCCGGAGAGAATCTGACAGTGGGAGATATGAAGAAGATGAAGTATACATGGCAAGTTGCACGAGAAAGCATGCGACTGTTCCCTCCAATATTTGGTTCCTTCAGGAAAGCAATTGTAGACATTGAGTATGAAGGATTCACTATTCCCAAAGGATGGAAGGTAAAACCATGTCTGTTCCATTACTATATTTCCATGGGCATACAGAATTGCTAGACTACCCCTATTGTCCCAATCATTCCTAGTCTGTTAAACCTCTGAGTGGTTAGCTTAAGTAAGCACTCCAGAAGTAGGAGAAATCCATAAACTAAAAAACTTAGTATGCCATGCAAAACAAAAAAAGTGTCCCGGAAACATTGAATTCATTATCGGTTTGTTTTCCTTATGGTTGGATGCAGGTGCTGTGGACAACTTACGGCACCCACTACAGTGAAGAGTACTTCCAGGATCCCCTAACTTTCAACCCAACAAGATTTGAGGAATCTATGCCACCCTATGTTTACCTTCCGTTTGGGGGAGGACCCAGACTCTGTGCAGGAAACCAACTGGCCAAGCTGAATATCCTCACTTTCATACACTATGTGGTCACTTGTTACGATTGGTCATTACTTTATCCTGACGAGCAAATCACCATGGACCCCCTCCCTTTCCCTTCCCGTGGAATGCCTATCAAAATTGCTCGCAAGTCACCCTAGAGAGAACAAGAAAAGGATAACATCAAGTTAATACCCTCTGTACACGCCTTGTTCAGCCTGTCAAGTCTGGAATCTATTTTTTTAAAAAAATCAGTAAACAACAATATGGCAAATGTGGCCGAGGAATGATTATCTTATTCCAAACTCATGTTCTAGATGAATAATGATGGTAGGGAAAATATTTTTAAATATGAAAGCAGTATTATAAGAAGATGGGGGCTGTCCCATGACGTTAAAACGTGGGCAACACAATAAACAAAAAAGACGGCTTTCTTAATCAATTCAAGCACATCAAAGCTATTTCTGTTAGATAAACATCGTCAAACAGAAAGCAGCAAAAAAAGTAAGCCAGAACCAAAAATAAAATTAACAGGAAAATATCAGCAACAAGCAGTTTAGACATAGGATTCCGTTATTGGATCCTTGGAGACTCAATAGTGTGCAATAATTCTTCTCTAATATGTGAAATCAATACGTGAGTCAGCTGACGATTTTGTCCACCACACCTTATTCCAATCGTAGCATAGGAATTGCATCTGACTTAGTAAGCTCCAGCAAAAACTGAGTGTTTTGAAAGCAAAAGGTAACATCGTTGTCCTTACGGCTGGTTACACAATATGATGTCAAAGTTCAAGCACATTCTCAGACTCATTAGTTTGCCAAAACCTCAACAGCAAAACTCATGTTTTCTCTTTTCAGAGGGATCTCTCTTCCAGAGATTCTACTTTTATAAGGTTTAATATGAAATTGGAGAAATTGACTTTGACTTGCGTATCGTGTTCATCTCACCTCACATCTACATGCAATACAATTCAAAACAGAACTTCAACAGTCATGATGGGCAATTACATGAAAATCCATAGATACCCATAATTTTTACACCTGAACGGGAAATTGTCGTTTCACAATGATCTTCTTGTTACTTAACGCTACAAGTGGCTAGTCCACTCCTAAATAACTGAGGGAAATTTCATATATTATGCCACAATGCTTTACATACAAAATCACTGGAAGATGATCAAGGGTCACTTTATCCTTTTGCCAGCATTTTTGGGTGAGACAAACCATATCATGTTTCTTCCTGACATTATAGATTCAGATAATGCTGGAAGCAATTTGAGCTTCATTTGCAATTGTAGAACATTATGGGTTACTCTGTGAAGTAACAAAAATACAAACAAGGAACAAGGAAATTGTAAAATTAACTTGCATAAAAAATAAACGAACTAACCAAGATAATCTGTAGGTAGCTATTGGTGCACATATATGTACACTGTTCTACAGAGGTGTTGGATCTTTTACACATTTCAAAGCATCTGGTAATAGACTGTGATTAGTCGGCTTAAACCCTCTTAGTGAACAATACTTCAGGAAGGCCATTTCTAGTTTCCTCACCTGCAAAAAAAATTCCCATGATATAATTAAAACAACCTAGAACTTTCTATGTATGACTCCAACAACTCTAAATGCAAAATTATGACTACAATGCCAGTCAAAAGTATTAATGAAAATGATAAGCAAAGGAGTTACCTTTTTGTGACAAGTGATGCAATAATACAAACATGCTTTGAATGAAGATAAGGTATTACTGTTACTAATCCATTGGCAATTGTCAACATTGAGTTCCCCAATGTGCACACCCATTTTTAAACACTACTAGATTATTCATAGTTGTGGGGCACTGTTCAAAAGATTTGTCCAGTCATAATTCTACTTCAATCTTTAACAGTTTCTTACACACGAACTAACGTCAATAGACTACCCTCGTATAAGCAGTACTTCGAAATATAAGAGGCATCTGACGTGAAATCTATATCTATATAACAAGTAATTTCAGTTTTTCCAAATACTGTTGAAAGAGGTTTTCTATAATCAAATGTACTAAACCATCGTACAGTTAAGATTGCATGGAGGAGTCTCAAGCAACGAAGATGAGGCCTACAAACAGGAGCACAGATCAAAGTACCAGATTCCAGGTTGGATACAGCAATAGAAAAACATGAAGGTCTATATGCAACAATAGGCACATTTACCATATGTGAAACATTGTTTCAAGAAAGAAAATGAGAAAATAACATAACGTTCTCAATGACACAAAGCTTGACATTTCAAACAGAATATTTACACTCGGCCTCAGAATATCATTTCCACACTCTGTGGAGAACAGATATTACTGTAGAAATGCAGGTATTTATAAATATAAAACAGGAATCAGTTAGAAAGTTTCACGTTTTCTTTCATGAAGTTAGGATAATAAGTTACATTGGAAAATGCGGATTGTAATTGGTGGTCTGCAGCCAAAGTTTGCCAATTAGAACCAGCATTTTCTAGCCACTAGGAGCTGATTGCTACCAGTGCTATCCCTTATTCTAAATCACATGCACTATTGGTTGTTGTCATTGATCACCAATGACCTCTATTGCCAGTCAACATAGTTGCTACCGGAATTGGGCTACAAAACCAATAACCAAAAAGTAGGTTAGTCTCTCAATGAGAAACGTACTACTGATTGATTGAAAGCCACCGATAACAGAAGCATAGAGCTCCATTACCCTAATCCTAATCCAACAAAGAGAATGATTTCCAGAAAATACTTATTGGA
The DNA here is from genome assembly GCA_028386065.3 of Turnera subulata. Classification (NCBI taxonomy): domain Eukaryota; kingdom Viridiplantae; phylum Streptophyta; class Magnoliopsida; order Malpighiales; family Passifloraceae; genus Turnera; species Turnera subulata. The sequence goes on from JAKUCV010007651.1 coordinate 84,589, forward strand.
CTAGTAAAGAAACAGAAAGACTTTAAATAAAGGTCCATTCTCAGTAAAAGATTCAAGAAATACTCAAGACCACTAACTTCAACCCGTTTCAGTACTGCAGGAATTTATGAAAGGACCTCTGAATCTCTTATGACAAAAACTATGAAAATTACAAGCTTTTCAACTTGCAGACTCGAAACCTTAAGCTCTTTCAAATTTTGAATGAAAACAGAGAGGAACGAGAGATGTATGACACAAAATCCAGGGACACAAAAAGGTGAAGGCAGACGCGAGTTCAGCATACCAACGTTTGGTTGGAGACCAAGATCCTCAAGATAAAGTAAGTCATTGTGTATCAAGCTCAAGAGAAAATCACAAAATCTTTTGACTTTATAGCTAGGTTCTCTTATCAAGCAGCTAGCACTCCTCTCTTCGGAATATATCTTTCAATTAAATGAGTTTCAATCTTCAAAAAGGAACCAAAGAAAATCTATATATCTTCAACACTTATATTTACTCCAACCATTGGGTATCAATTTCAAGTGATCACCAAATACATTTACCTTTTAGAACTAGGTTGTTTTACCAAGCAACCAGCATGCATGCTTCACTCTGTCCTGGGCTTGAATGTATCTTCAAATTAAACTACTGATCTTCAACGCTAGCCAAAGAAAATCTACATAACCTCACCACTTATATTGACTCTTAACTCAAGGCATTCTTATCAAGACAATGAGTAATACGCCAGTATGTAAGATAGAAAGCCTGCATAATAGTAGTCAACCATTCCAGGCCTATTCAACAATTAAGCTATTGAGCACCTAGACCTCTAACAGATCCCAGAAGGATAGCGACAGCTGAATCCCAACAAGTGTAACATTTGTATTCAGTCATAGGTCTTTTAGGTCCCAAATTCCTTGCCACCTCTAATACTTACAGAGTTACCCAACAAAACAAAAGGGCTGAAGGAAGGTACTTCCGCTGCTTACATTCTATGAGCTAAAAACATTTTGCATTACCTCTTCTCCCTCAAACAAGGAAATACAAAGCACATTGTTCCATATCTAACTCTCTTTTTCACCATGCATATCACAAGAATCACTGTAAATGTGTCAAGGAGGAACTGACAAACCTGCCTAACAATAAACGGCTCCTGATAAACACTCAAAGGATTAGTTAAAATCGTCAAAAAGCCATTTCGGTTCCCGTAAACAATGTCAGTGAAAGGACGGTCACCCACCTGCCTCAAAACACGAAGACAACTTTTTATTCTGTACGTCGGATTTTCTCTTGTTCCACAGGTTAGTGTACTTCGTACCCTCAATTATTAAAAACATCTATGGTACTATTCAACACTCCGAAATGTTGGTTTTACGAAAAGTTAAAGAAGTCGACAAGGACGACCAAAGAAGTGGGGACATTGCATTATGTGCTTAATGGGAGTGATTACAATCTGTTTCATTGTCATACTTTATGTGGCACCCTTGAATTGAAAGTTAACAAAATTTTGAGATGGTTGAAAATGGAAACACAAATAGGAAGGAAGACTCACTATGCCTTATAACCTTGATCCCAATAGCCTTCTCAAGTGATCTGGCTTTGGAGCCGTCGTGATCATATTCATAGAGTCCTAAAAATTCAATGCACCAACAATCACAAATTAAACCATGCATTAATTCAAAAAAAAAAGAAAGGAAAATAACCCAAAAAAAGAAAAAACCTTCAAAATACCAGCAGAGTTGCTAAACACAGCAATGTCGTTGCCAAAAACGGATTTGCAGAGCTGAATGGAGGGTTCAAGAGGGGGCCAAAGAGTGAGAGTGTAAGGGACGGTGATGGTATTGTCCTTATCGAAGACCACGCCTCTAAACCCTCTCCTCCGCAGCTCCGCCCAATCAATGTGCCTCACATCGGGCACCGCCACATGGGGCACAGCCAAGTGGCGCTCTCTGGCGAACACCGACACCGAAGACACAATTCCTTCGAGGTTGATCCTCTGCCCCACCGCGGCCCTCAAATCCACCCACCACATGCTTGCGAGATTTCCTCCTAAGGCTGAGACACTACTGCTACTCTCTTCCTCTTCCTCTCCCTCTCCCCGGGGTTCCTCGCGGTTGCCGGGGTCTGGGTTCTCGGAGTGGTGGAATTGGCGGTGGTGGCGGTCGACGGAGGAGGAGGGGAGATGGTGAGGGGGGTTTAGGGATGAGTCCTGGGATTGTAGGGTGCAATTGCTGGGGGCCGGGTGGAGAGTGAGGGAACAGGAGTTCCTTGAAAGGGTGAGTTTCTTTGGCGGGAGAAGAAGAGAGGTGGGTTTTAATGGGAGACGGTGAACAACACAACTTGGGGTGCCGCTACTGAAGAAGCAAGAAGATGATGAAGAAGAAGGAGAAGCAGCAGCATATCCCTGCTGCTGCATTTCCAAATCTTCCCTTCCCTTACTGTTTTTATTATTATTAAATTTTTTTAATGGATTTAAAACCTATACCATCATCTTGCTTCTTTTTTTATATATTCAATTATATAGCTTTTTTACATAATAATAAATGAATATTGCATTTATCTTACAAAATTAAAGGTACACAACACAGGCCTGTCTGCCGTTTGGAAAAAAAATAATAATAATTAAAAAGTTAAAACAAAAGGGATTTGTGGTATAGGCAACCTAATGGTTTTTGCCATCTGTTTTACCTGCAACTCCTATACATATCTATTAGAACAAAACTTGCATCTAGGGATAACCCCCGACGACAGACTCTCCAAGACGTTTCTAATGTCCCAACCATTTCTCATACCTTTGATACCCCAGGTTCCGGCCCCTCTCGTCCCCCTCCCCCTACTAGTTATCCTATCATCTCCTCCAACTTCAACTCATCTGCCCACACTCGTCCCCATCGATCCCAGAATCACACGGCAGAGGTGCTCTCAGAAGACTGCCATCGAATGATCATCTCGCCCGATATACTCAGGTCCGGGTCGGGATTGGAGCGACAAGTGGATACCCCTCCCTGAGCCGAGAGTCTCATTCCAATTCTCTTTAGTATTTATCTCTTTGTTTTGCCGACTCCCTAATTTCTCGTTTATTCGAGCTCTTATCATTTAATATGTTTGTTACCATGTCCTTGTATGTTTTCCATGTCCTTGTATTAGTCCAATGATTGTACTAATTAGGAGTCGATTTGAGCTACCGACTCCTAAACATGTCATCAGTTCAAGTATATTTTTAATATACCTCCCGGTTTCGACCAAAAAAGAACAAACGTTTTTAAAGTTTTGTATGCTTCCCGGTGGATAAACATTTTTTAAATATTGGAAACCGATGGGTGGGGGGAAGTACGTGATGTCCTTCCAGATTGGATGGATTACATGGTGGATGTGCGGTGTTAGGTGTGTCATGTCACTCGTGTGTGCCCTTGTGCTGCGTTCCGCAGTTGGGACGGTAGTAGACCGGAGATAATTATAAGATTGTTATAAAATTGAAAATGAAAAAGATCTTTTGATCATAATAATATTCCTTTTATAGTAATAATACAACTTTGATAGTAATATTAACAATGAATAAATAATAGAAATTAATTAAGATGGATGGAGCTCAAGGGTCCGTTTGGATCGTGGGGTTGCCTGGGGTGGGATGGGCGCCTGAGATCAAACCCAGGGTGGGATGGGATTGAGCCTTAGATCATTCTTGGGCCATCCTGTTTGGTTGTTGGGTTTGGATTTAGGCCTGGGATGGAATTATATCACAGAATTGTGTTTGGTTTGTGGGTTTAAGATTGAGTTTGGTGACAATATGACTAATTTGTCTTTGAGCCTAAACTTAGTGTTTAGTTCCTAGGTTTGGATTTGAGGCTGAGTTTGGGATTGTAAGCTTACTTTGAGATTTAATTATTTTTAAAAAAATTATTTTTTTCAAATGTATTATTATTTAATACCAAGACCCATTTAGTTGTATTTGAATATGTAATTTTTCCAGGTATCATTTTTGGAACCTAGACATCAATCCATAAATTTTTTTGTGACTTGTATTTTATCCCATTCATCATTTTTTGAAAGTTAAACATAATTTGATTAAATGAGTATGAACAAAAAATCAGCATTAAAATTAGAGTGTGTGTATGTAATTTTCCCGAATAGTATAAAAAATGTAATTTTCTTGACATAATACGAAGCATCCATTACACATTACTAAAAGCACAAAGTCATCCATTAAACGTTGCATCCAAATTACCTATTGTTTACATAACATTCAAACCTACAATTTTTTCAAAACATCCAACCCCACAATTGTTTTCATTTTGCCATGAAAATAAACAATGCCATTGCAAACATGCCAATAATCACACCAATTACAAGCATGTTCATGTCCCGAGTCGTGAAGGCCCGCTTGGCATGCGTTGTGTCCTTCATTGGGATGGGTGCTCCCATTTGGTAGGTGCCACGATTACTTGACTCGCCAACATCGTCCATGATTGCATCTTGAAAATTCCCACGAACCCATTGTTCCTCACTCATCACAGACGCAATTTTCGCCTCATCGTGCGTTTTGTACCCTTTATAAGTGGCATTTGGGAAGCCATCGACCACGGATTTAACCGACGCCCAATCCTCATATATGCCATTACGGCGGCCATTGGAAACAACATAAAATTTGAACTTCCCCATTTTAGTACACCTATAAAGATGGCAACAAAAGAATCATCACAACTAAAAAAGAATGAACAAATGCATTCAGCTGGTCAAATAAAGCATCATACTTAACCAAGCAAGTTAGAATAGAATCCACAATCGCAAATGCACCATCAACATCCAAAGCTAGCATAATAACAAAAATCCATGCTCAAAGTTCACAAAATACCGAACCAATTAACATCCGAATATACCATAACATAAAAAACGCATGCTCAAGGTGCCTAACTTGCAAAGACCTCTAACATCCAACTAATGAACTACATGTTAGCCAACTTCAAAGCAAATCATGCCCTCTTGCTCTCACTACACTCTCAGAATATATCAATAAAGTGTGGACGCTCGGACAAGTTGAAGATGGCGTCTGCCACAACATCCTCGGGCACTCCAAGACGGTGCATTTCCTCCTCCACCTTTGCACACTCGCCTGGGTTGATAACCCTCTTCCTCTTCCCCAACCTCACTTGCATTCAGGTTCTTTTTTCCTCTCAATATCGCATCATTTGCAGCTGCTCCATTCCCATTCCCACCGTCATTGTTTCCCCCAAAATTCGACCCCATAGTGGTACCACCTGTAGTGGCATCAGTAGCTGCAGCTTTGGACTTCTGAACCTCCTCTTCATAAGCTAGTTGAGTGTTGATTTTCCTCACCCCAGTGACATGGTCCTTTCCAAAAATTTCCTGCAAGGCATAATACTCGGGGAATCGCTCACCAATCTTGTACTTGCGGAGGGGGTTTTGCTACAACTGAAACACCCCGACCCGTATTTACCGTACACAGTAAGCACGTGCCGGAACTGTGATGACCCAACCAAACCAAGCCCAGCATACAGTGTATACAACAGAAACTTGGGCTCAACAGCCGTTTTATTTTTGTAGTTATTGTAGTATTGGCCGGGTTACCGGGTTGTTATCGTTATATTACGTGTCGCCTTCTGAATTGTTGAGTGTTTCTGTGACATACGCTGTGAGTACGTTTGATACCTAGGCTCAGAACAGGTTCCCTATTGCAGCGTCGGACAGACCTTACGTAGTTTGGACATGGTGTTTATTGAGTAGGAACGGGATGAAAGCCCGCAGGTGAGGGGTGAGTCCGAAGTGCTCACCGATGAAGGATAGACAATCAATATGCAACACTATAAATTACTCAAGGTCGAAACAAGCAAAAACCGCCAAATATATACCAAACCAAAAACTCGACCCAAAACTGGTCCAAGACCAAAAAGACTCAAATAAAATTCCAATTTCTAATTTTATCTTTCCGGGCCCCGTCACGGATAAGCTAGGGGTCAGACCTGGTTCTTAACATATTTCGGGTGCCAGACCAAATCCAAGAGAGCCCAGGGATCGACATCCCAAAAATAAGAACCCAGGGATAGACATCCCAAATATAATCACGGGATAAACATCCCAAGCATAGACATGCTTATCACAAGTAACCCAGGTCATGGCCACCACAAAACAGTCTTAAACCATCGAGTCGTACCACTACTTACCACGTGACAATTAAATTATCATCATTCAAAACCAAATCACAGGGATCAACATCCCTAACCCAAATACCGGGATAAACATCCCTATCCAAAACCAAGGATCGACATCCTTTTCTCAAATTATTAATTAATCCATTATTCTTATGGCCAAAGACACGAAAAAAAATATCCAAAACTCAACACGGGGATAAACATCCCAAAAACCAATCAAAGCACCGGGATAAACATCCCGAAACAAACCACAACAAATGCATCAATCAACAGTACAATAATCATAAAACATAATAACCGAGTAATACAGGCACATATTGAAGGAAATCCATCCTCACCTTGGCCGATTACTCAACTCTGGAGACAATGACCGGTCCCAAGCCGGCTCCTCCGGAAACTGCCCGATATCAAAACCTATACAACAAAACAATATACTCACATGAATGCACATAATCGGTATACTATGATGCCAATACTGCGTAATATACCCATCCCGGTTCATATTTTTTATTATCGTCTTTTACCGAAAATATTATACCGTACGTATATCCGAATATAATTTCGGTACCATACTTTAATTAAAACTCTCCTTTAAATATTTTTTTATAGAATAATTATACTTTGTCTCCAAAAATAATAACAATATAATTTTCCTAGAAATTATATCATATATATATATTTTTCACGAAATTATTTCTATAAAATATATTTCTTGCGAAAATATAATTACCAAATATTATCATCTTTAGAAAACCATATTTCTAGAAAAATTAATCATACAAACTTATCTTCTGAAAATAAATACAAATGTATAAATATACATATATATTTCCCAAATTATTCCCGTATGCATAAATATTAATTATTTTCCATATCTCATATTTTCCCAAAATATTTTCATAATTTAATTTTCCAATATAACTATATTATTTATATATGTCAGATTTTATTTTATTATTATTTATTTTTTTTAATCTTGGACTGGGCCGTGAACAGTGCTGTCCAGCCCACTACATGGAGCCCAGACAGGCCCACGCAGCAGGCCCAGCGCACAGTAGCCCGACAGAGCCACCAGCCCAACCCAAGTTCAAGTCCAAGCGCAAACCCAACATCCAAAACCTAAACCCAAGCCCATAACCAATCAAGCCCAACATCAACCCTATCTAAACCCCGGGTCAACCCGACCCGTATTGACAACTTATCCGGGTCGTCTCCACAATCGGGTCTGCAGCTCACAACGGTGGACGGCACGACGTGCGAGGTGGGGGCTGAGAGGAGGCGACGACGCACACAAGGCGAGGCAGCACAAGACGGCGATGGTGAGGCGGTGCGAGGAGGAATCGGGCGGCGAACTCAAGGCGGCGGTTGGTGGATCTGCAGGCGAGGGTCGATGCGAAGAGGAGGCACGGGCAAGGTGGTTGACGAGCGGTGACGGCTTGCAGGCGGCGGCAGCTGGACGGCAGCAGCGGCAGGAGAGGAGGGTGGCGGCTGGTCGTGGCTGCGGCGACGTGCAGGCGTGGAGGTTCGGGTGGTTGGCAGCGGCAGCTCCTCTCCCCCTTTTCTTTTTTTTTTTCCGTTTCTTTTTTTTTTTAACTTATTTCTCTCTTTTTCTTTTATGTTTTCTTCTTCTTCTCTTTTTTATTTCTCTTCTTTTCTTTTTCCTTTCTTCTTTCATTTTTTTTTTCTCCCTCTCTTTCTTTTTTTTTCTCTCTTCTTCTTTTTTTTTTCTCTTCCTCTCTTCTTCCTTCCCCCTTCTTCTGCCTATTTTTTTTAAAAGCCTGTGATTGAACTGTTCAACCTGTGAACGTTCAATAATGCAGCTTGTCTGCATTATGGAGCGAGCCCGGTCCGGACCAGAAAATAACTGATACCCCCTTAGTTATTTTCCGGTGTGATTTTCCGAAGATTCCGGGACCCGAAAAATCCACGAAAAAAGCTCGAGTGCATAAAAAGCCTCGGTTACGAGAAACGACGCTCGATTTTCCTTGAATTAATTACCTAAGATTAATTCATTCGGTAAATCACTGTAAAAAGACTTTTACAGTCCCGGTAAAAATCCAAATTTTTACTTGGACTGTTACAGTCTACCCACCTTAAAAAGAATTTCGTCCTCAAAATTCCGTCTTATCCGTGGGTTCTACCACGATAAGCTTCTGGTACACTCTGCCAGGTGTCCAAACTCAACATGAGATACCGCTTATACCCCTAAGCGACATCTCATCCGCTATAAGAACCGAACCTCATGACTGGCAAACTCACACACAGTCATGGACTCTCCCTTAAGGATAAGAACCACCTCAGACTCCAAGGACAACAGCTACATCGGTGGTACTACTTTCCCGACAAGCTCTGATGAAGAACCTCCCAAGAAGCGGTTCAAGACAAACATCGTTGGTCTGAAAGAACACATGGTCGTCTCCAGCAGACGGCGTAAGAAGCGTGCTGGCAAAGAAGCTGAGGATAGGAAGGGCAAAGCAACGGCTGAAAGCAGCACTCCACAGCAGACACTGACGCAGCTGAACGTCTTACTGAAGAAGATCAGCTCGGCGGTGATGCAGATAGAACTGGCGTGCGCGGAACTCTTTCACCACGTCAAAAACATCCAAAAGCTTGTAAAAGACTTAGAGAAGCATGTAACTCAATAGAGTACTTCTTCTCCGTTGTAAAACCGTTATGAATTAAATAAAATAAGTTTTCTCTTTTTAAAACAAAACTCTTATGTTACAAAGCCTTATGTTAAACAGAAAATCAAAACACCTCAAAGCAAAACAAAAATCAACAATAAGAATATAAAATCAAACATAAAGAGATTAAAAACAAAATTCGTTTAACAGAACCAAAACATAAAGAAGTTAAAACAAAACACGTTTCCATGATCGGTGCTCGTATCGGACGTAAACATCCTCGAACCCAAGAAACGTAAGACGCACAGCTAACGGTGACGTCGGTTTCCCTCGTTGAAAAGACGTCCATTAACTCGTAAGGCGATAATTACGAGAGCGTACTGTGTCCCTCGATAGAAACGTTATCCACTTGTTCACAAATTCCGCATGAGCCAAAAACGTCTGTCAAGTCTCGTATCCCTCCATGATGTCCGAACAGGTGTAAGCTTGTCGCACATGCACTCTACTCGAGGTATGGTCCCATCAGTCTAGCCTCAACGGTAACGAATGTATGTGATAAAAGATGTAGAAAATAATGAAAACCATAAAAAGAAACGCCAAGGTAGCCAGGGCGTTAGAAAATCATGAGATGGAAAAAGGCTGAAAAACACTAGCATTTGTAGCCCGAAAAACGTATAAAGTAACAAAGCAATAAATGAAGCAACGGTAAAATTTTTAAAAACAACACCTTGAAGAATGAAAACGGTTTGGAGCTTTGTGAAGGGAATCTGCTTTTTCCATCACCTAAAAATCCTTTAGACCTTCCCGGGGATAGGTGGGGTCTAAACTTGGAAAAACAAAACGGTAAATATTTTTCTATAAAAGGCAAAACACCGGAAAGCAAAAACCACAAAGCATCCAAGAGAAAACAAAACACTCAGGCAAAAAAAACACCACGTTCAGAAAACCCAACACCACGCGTCGAAACAACATGTCTGCTCCCTCATCCGTCTTTTTCGTCGAAGGTGCCAACCTAGGCAGAAGAAACCGGCTGGCCTAGAGCATGATCAACGAGCGTCCAGAAGAACTACCGAACGAGCTCGGCAGGATGCCCCGTCTGGTCTTTGTCGACGAACTCTACTCATCGAGGTTCTTCGTCACTCCCTTGGAAGAGACGTTCTTCCTAGAGGACCAAGGCACCCTGAGGACCTCCTTCTACGGCTCGACCAACTCCGTCATGTTTTTCATTTCTGAAAGACTTCAGGAGTTCAACCTAGAGTCTACTTGCCATTTCCTGGAGCAAGGTACCTACTATCAGCTCTCGATGACGGCCCAAAGCATACCCAGAATGACTCCATTACCTCCAACTTGGCCAAAGGCCCGACTACTGGTGTGGAACTGCAGTGGAGTCGCTAGGCGTTCCTAGGAGTTCTCGCGTACCCTGAAGGACCTGAAGAACTAGTACAAGCCCAACATGGTTCTTCTCACGGAGACCCAGTGGCAACCTGAAGACGATCACGGTCTCATCCCACTTCGGTTCCCTCAAGCAAATCGGTTCGAGCTTCCCGGCCAGAACAACGCAGGTGGCATGTGGTTCTCGTGGAGCGACAACATCACGGTCAACATCAACAATGACCCCAACAGCTTCAGGGTCAACGTCGTTCCGAGAAGATGAATCTATTTTTTTAAAATAACAATGTAATATTAATGTTTGTAATATTAATATTAGCAATAATAATAATATTTATGTTTCCGCATATTTATGGCATCATTACCTCTTATGTGAATGATCTGCGACAGCTGGCGTCCCTTGACTGGATCCATAATGCACTAACTAAAACGATATAAAATAATAAAGAAATGGAGCGAACTATGCAAACAAGAACAACAAACACACAAGGACTGCCCAACCAGACCTAACGCCCGCTCCGCTACCAGACCCGTATTTACCGTACACAGTAAACACGTGCCGGAACTGTGACGACCCAACCAAACTAAGCCCAGCATACAGTGTATACAACAGAAACTCGGGCTCAACAACCGTTTTATTTTTGTAGTTATTGTAGTATTGGCCGGGTTACCGGGTTGTTATCGTTATATTACGTGTCGCCTTCTGAATTGTTGAGTGTTTCTGTGACATACGCTGTGAGTACGTTTGATACCTAGGCTCAGAACAGGTTCCCTATTGCAGCGTCGGACAGACCTTACGTAGTTTGGACATGGTGTTTATTGAGTAGGAACAGGATGAAAGCCCGCAGGTGAGGGGTGAGTCCAAAGTGCTCACCGATGAAGGATAGACAATCAATATGCAACACTATAAATTACTCAAGGTCGAAACAAGCAAAAACCGCCAAATATATACCAAACCAAAAACTCGACCCAAAACTAGTCCAAGACCAAAAAGACTCAAACAAAATCCCAATTTCCAATTTTATCTTTCTGGGCCCCGTCACGGATAAGCTAGGGGTCAGACCTGGTTCTCAACATATTTTGGGTGCCAGACCAAATCCAAGAGAGCCCAGGGATCGACATCCCAAAAATAAGAACCCAGGGATAGACATCCCAAATATAATCACGGGATAAACATCCCAAGCATAGACATGCTTATCACAAGTAACCCAGGTCATGGCCACCACAAAATAGTCTTAAACCATCGAGTCGAACCACTACTTTGTAAGTTTCCCTAGAGCTATTATGACACTCATAACAAGCACAATATGCAGCGGAAACAAGGAAACTTAACCAAGAACCAAGTGAAGCATGTATAAACGGTATAACAAAATTTTCGTACCTGTAGTATTAGGATCTTTCACCTAAATGCTGGACGGAATCAGCAAGAGCAAGACAACGGCCTGGCTCCTCTACGGTATCCACACGAACCGTGACCGGCTTGGAATCGTCACACGAGTCAAGCCTCGAGCTCCCCCGGACTGATGTGCTAGCAAGAGTAAACCGGGAGCAACAACTTTGTGGTGTTTGTGTGTATGGTTATCTTCTTTCTTTCACAAAGAATGAAGAAGAGGTGTGTATGGTGTTTTCTCTAAATTTGCAGAAGCAAAAACGTGAGAGTGGGGAGGGAATGATCTGATCATTACACACTAAACCCACTCAACAAAAGCCTTGGCCTAATGGCAAACATGGTGGACCAAAAGTAGCATTATGATAATGCATCCACATAATCATGTTACCCACTAAAAGCCAAAACACACCAACTCATCACAGCACTTAAAGGGGCTCAATTA